>PVJI01023258.1:0-23868 GCA_004026765.1 Micronycteris hirsuta
CTGGCTGGTGTAGCTCAGTGGATTGAGCGCGGGCTGGGAACCAGAGGGTCCCGGTTCGATTCCCAGTCAGGGCACATGCCTGGGTTGCGGGCCAGGTCCCCATGAGGGCCATGTGAGAGGCAACCATACATTGCTGTTTCTCTCCCTCTCTCCCTCCCTTCCCCTCTCTCTAAAAATAAATAAAAATAAAATCTTAAAATAAAGAAATTTATATACATGAGTTATACATACACATTTGATATTAATACATATAACTTATATGTGTACATATATTAAAAGAAATGTCAAAGAGTTAGAAAGGTTTAACCTCCAGTTGAGAATTATATGTGGTCTTAATTTTATCCCTTATTTTCTGAAGTTTTAATGTTTCCTACAATTTTAACAATAATACAAACCCTTTCAAGCCGCTTTAGAAATAGAATTCTCCCAGCCGATTCAAGTCCATATTCTCACCGTGTCTCCTTAAAGGTATTGTATTTCAGGGACCTGCAATAAACTTATTCTTGACTTCTCAAGATCTCATTACTATACAGTGCGTCTCTAAATTCTGAAATTATCTGAGAGTGTTATGTTAAGGCAGGAGGATGTTTTCTTTATGTCCACAGCAACTGGTTTCAAGGCTCTAGCCCCACAAAGCACTTAGGTACAGCATGGTCCGATCAATAATGCAAGGAAACAACCGGGAACAAGATAGGTTATTCCCAACAGAAGCAGGTCGTTCTATTACACCCAAACACACCGACGGAGGATCAGTTGGAGGAGGTCGTATGTAGCTGAGACCGTTTTCATGGTCACCTTCGGTTTGGGAGGTGTCAGCTCATGCTATTTCAGGGGGGCCTTTTCTCATTTTCTTCTTCTTTCTCTTATAAAAAAAGAGTAGGAGGAGGAGGAACAACTTCTTTAAGAAAAATTGTAAGAGCTTTGCAACATTAAAATGTAATTTGCAAAGATTGACGATGGGACTAGAGAGGCAGGTTGAGAAAAGCTGCTTTTTGTTGGAATTGTTGCACCTTGAAAAGATCTTAGGCTCCAGATAGTATTAAAAATAATACTTAATAAGCTACTTCCACATAAGAAAACAAGACATTGAAATAATGAGGAAGAAGGACAATAGACAAGAGTGCATCTGTGTCCCTGAGACGGAAGTTCTGCCTATAAGATAATATAAATAATAATTGCCATTATTAAACACATATATATGCCCTGTGCTCCTCATGCATTATCTTACTTCACCCTCAAAGCAGTCCTAGTATACTATTTTCATTCCAGTTTGTAGATGGGGAAACTAAAACTTAGAGTGGTTAAGCAACCTGCCCAAAGATGCTCAATGAGCAAGTCTGGAGCTAGGATTTAAGTTCGGATCTGCCTGACCCCAAAGCCTCATGGACTTAGTTGTGCCCTGTGGGATCCCCAGTCCCATTCCATGTTTCACAGTGTAGGCCCATGTTTGCTTAGAACAATAGACTGATATGATATCCAAGTGTAAATGTAATAAAATCATTTGGCACATTCTTTTGGCTCACATTAGGTTTGAACGACAAAATGCATGCTGGCCACTGGGAGTGGATCGGCGGTGAAACTGTCACCTTCACCAGCTGGAAGAGAGGGCCTGCTCAACGTCCAAAGCCTGGCAAGAACTGTGTTTTGGTTCAAAGACAAGGGAAATGGCAAACAAAGGACTGCAGGAAGGGCAAGGCTCACAATTATGTGTGCTCCAGGAAACTCTAAATGTACCTGGACTTACAGGTGCCCAGTGGGATTTCTCACCTATTTATTTACAGGATTTGTGCATATTGCTCAATAGAAAACAAGGTGTCATGGCTGACTTGCTACATTTTTCATCATAGTGTATGAGTGATTGTATTTAGTAAAAAAGGGAGCATAAATGAATAGCTCCAGGAAAACTGGTAAATGAATATTGCTTACAGGAAGCAATGCAATTCTTGCATCTCAGTACTTTTCAGAATAAATGCCTGATGTGTTATATGGTGCAAGATTTGCTTATTCTAAGGAGAGCACCCCCGGATCCCATTCCATATCTTGGCACCAATTTCATGGTCTTTGGATTGTTTGATCCAAATACCTGAAAGGAGTCCATTCTGAAATCAGTATTGCAGGTGCTTCTAATACTTCAGTGTGAGTGAAGCGAATGCTAGTTAAATTGAGGTTAAACTGCAAAGGGACGCATTGCTTTGTCCCTTCGGAGCCCTTTCAGAGGTGAAAGCTGAGACAAAAGGCTGTGGGCCAGAAGGAGAATTCTCTGTGGTGAGAAGGGAAAACTTTAGGTGGAAGAACCTTGCCAGTGGAAGCTTGTCTGCACAGCTCTAGAGCAGGTAAGAATTCGGAGGCTGCCCGTGCTCCTTCAGAGGTCTGCCGATCACTGCTCGCGAGGCAGGTCTTCTTTTGCAGTAAAAACGTGCGCACAATACCATTCCAAGGCTAATGATTGGATTTGCCCGGCCTTACAGAGTCATGAGAAATCTGAAGTAATGTGAGCTTCTCCTTCCATCTGTGTTTATAGTACTGCCTAGAATTTCCCAAGGACATTTGGAATGAAGAGTATATTTAAAGGATGGTTAATATATAGAAGAAAAATACTGCTGTCTCAGAAGTGTCCCAATGAACTATGCTGATAAACAAGGAAAAATAATACTGAAAACAGAGCCCTTGAAAGCCTATATTCTCAGAAAGCATTTTGATACAATTTGAGCCCTTAAACCTTTAATATTTGTAGAAATGCCATGTTAACTCAATTCTCGAATATAAAGGTACTTATTAATTTATGATGTTAGTTGAGTGGAACATTTTTGTAGCAGTGAAGCCTCTTGCATTCTGATGTGTAAGCAGACTTGTAAGAGCTCCCTTCTAAAATCAAGGTTTAATGATAAGAAATCATAAATTTATGTCTCAAACATTTACTCAAAATTTTCCTCTTTTCCGAATCACTAAAAGATATGGCTATGCCAAATGTCACTTGCTGTGCGGGCCCCAGTGTAGCTGCAGAGTCGAAACGAGGTGACCAATGACCAAGAAGACCAGCACTCCGTGCGGGTTTTATACAGTAATTCCTTGAGTGCAACTAAAAAAGACTGAAGAAATTTAGTCAAGTTTCTGGGTATAAAACATGACAAGCTTGTTTTATTTCTGTTCATTTATCAAAATGTTGGTTAATAGAAATGTTTATAAAGAGTGGCAGGGATAAGGCTCAGACCTTCTATCTCTTAATAAAGTTAAATGTCACGGTGGAGTCGGGAGGCTCCTTACCTTAAACATCGCGAGCAGGCTCTGGACTGGCCCTGCATGCGCGTCTCCTGTAGGACGCAAGCCGTCTCTGGTGCTTAACCAAAAGTTGCAAAAACCCACCCTTCGTATCGGCTCCAATCCCCTCTGATCCACCGGCCTCTGCCGTGTGGGAAGGTGGGAGGCCAGATAAAGAAACGAAGAGTGGTTTACTTAAAGGGTTACATCCTAGAAGAGGAAATAAAAGTTCGAGGAATGAGTAATTGGGGGGCCACTTCTTCCTGCTGGACCTCTAGAACATGTTAACTCTTTAAAACTGAAAATGCACAGCAGCTATGGAGAACCTGTTTGGCATGGTGTATGCTGTTATACAAGGACTATAACTCAGTGACTGTGATATTAAATGTAATTGCGATGTTAGCACAAGGAGACTCTGTTTTAATTTTTTATAGCAATCAGAAATACTACAAGAATGTTGAAGAATATTTCTGATCGTGAAGGCAATAATCACATTGTAAAATCCAAATAATTGAAAGAAGATACAAATAAAAATTCAGGCAAGCTCCTGGTGTGGCTCAGTTGGTTGGGTGTCATCCTGCCAACCAAAAGGTCACAGGTTCAATTTCAAAAGTCATGGCACATGCCTGGGTTGCAGGTTCAGCCCCCACTTGCAGTGCATATGGAAGAAGGCAGTCAATCGATGTATCTCTCTTGCCTTGAGGTTTCTCTCCCCCTCTGTTTCTCCCTCCCTTCCCCTCTCTCTAAAAATAAAAATTCAGGCAAGTGTGAATGCTGGGTAATATTCATCATGACCTTCATTTCTGTCTTAAGATTGGGCTTCACTGGCAGAGGTCGGGGTGGGAGGGGTGGGCGGGAAGAAGTAAATGATTGCTGTGGTTCTCTCCACCTTGGTTGGTCACTGTCGCCATTCAGGTTCCGGTTGGAGCGGGAAGGAAGGAGATAATGCGATAGTAGAATGGTAATGGGAGATTACAGAAGAGGAAAGGGGGGAGAGGAGAGAAGGGTGAAGTAAGAAGAGGTGGTGACTGATGGGAGCTAAGAAGAAAAGCACCAGAAAGAAGGTCCCGGAGCCACCCAGCTCTCCTCCCCATGCATGAACACCGGCTCAGGAAAAGATTGACTTTATCCAAAGGCATCAGGCCAGCACAACCATGTGTGGCTTTTCAGAATCTTGGGATGTTTGCTCTTTAACAAAAACCTACATGTATACAGCATATATTTGCTAAACATAAACTTGTAAAGCATATGACAATTATGTTATTTCTTCTGAGGAGTGGTCAGAGTGAACCAGATGACATTTATTTACTTTTCTGTTTTTAAAATTTTTAATGCAGTCTAGAAGAATATGCACGTGTTCATTAACAGTATAGTTCTGTATAATTTAAACCGTAAATTGGTGCTGATTACTTTTTGCAGCAAAGCAGCATATTAAATGTACTGTACCTAGTGTTGTATCATACTTAATAAAATAAACATTTCTGAACCACTGTTCCTTTCCTTTTTAGCATTTCATAGTTATTCTACCATTGGAAGAAGGGATGGAGAAGAACACTCAACATGCCTTTTTTGTTCTGACTTTCAGGTCAGCCTTCAGTTACAGGGCTGCAGTCCATTCGCCTGGCCACCCACCTACTCACCCACACACTGTTCATTCAATAAATATTGGGTATGGGGTGCCAGTCCTGCAGAGCTAATATATGCAAATTTCTAATTAAAAAATGTTGTATTTATTTATTTTTTAGACAGAGAAGAAGGGAGGGAGAAAGAGAGGGACAGAAACATAGATGTGAGAGAGAACCATTGATCAGCTGCCTCTCCCACACATACCCCAGCCGGGGACCAGGCCCGCAGCCCAGGCATGTTTCCTGACCAGGAATCGAACTGGTGACCCTTTGCCTTGTGGGGTGATTCCCAACCAGCTGAGCCACACCAGTTCAGGGCTCTAATAGCCCTTTTTTTTTTTTTAAGTGTAGAGCTGTTTATCAGGGAGGATGTCACAGAGGAAATCACTGATTACATTATCCCTTTTCAGCTGTGGAGAGAAACACTCTGATACAAACAGCTCAGGATGTCTTTTGTTATATTTCTCTCCCGATTAGGACACTGGTGTTAACTTCCTGAGTTTGTAATCAACTCAAAGTGTTATTGACAGCAGCTCCAAAATTTCCTGTCTCCAGTTCAAGTTAGGACCTACAGTTTTCAAATCTAGCTGTTCTTTTTTTCATTTTTTAATATATTTTATTGATTATGCTATTACAGTTGTCCCATTTCCCCCTCTTTATTCCCCTCTGCCCCGCCCCCCCATTTTTGTGGCAATTATTTTTTTCCAAAAAGACAGCAGTATGTGTCTGTCTGTGTCTTTGAGATTCCTGGAGTAACAAACATAAAGAGAGAGCTTTGATGCCGCCTCACCTGATATCCATGCTGCACAATAAGGGAGACTAAAGTCCTCCGAAGTTAAAGTGGGAAGAAATTACCTTTAGAACTGGTGCCTTTTAATGATTCCGCATATCTATAACCACTTTGAACAAGTGGTTTTGCTGTTGTCAAGTAAAGCATCTTTGAATGATGGATACGATCAAGTGCACCATATACTTGCAAATATTGTAAGTAAAAAAAGATCGACACAAAAGCCATGTGACCAGAATAGGCAGACCTATAAAGACAGAAAGTAGATCAGTGCTTTCCAGGGGGTGGGGGGAGGAAATTGAAACTAATTGCTAGTAAGCGCGGAGCTTCTTTCGGAGGGGGTGGAAATGTTCTGGAGTTGGACAGTGCCGATGGTTGCACCCCACGGTGGATATACTGCAGACCACTGAACTATACACTATAGAATGGTGGATTTTATGTTACAGGAAGTGTATCACACTAAAAATGCTATTTAAAATCACCATGTAAACATTTAGTTTAGAAAGCTATGAATGGGTTGATGTGTTTGACTCATCCGAGACACTTGGTCCAGTAATTACCCCATTTCTCACCCAGCTTTCTGTTTATCTTTCTACATAGTTGGTTAAGGGGAAAGAATGCTCATTTAATGTACTTTTAATTTACAGCGCTGCTTTATTGGTTTTCCTTCTCCTTCTCCCCCATTCGTCATGAGAGAACTGCCGCTGATGGCAGAGTGGGTCTGGATGTCTGTAATGTCCCGAGTGCCATGATTTTCTTAAAATTAATTTTACGAGTCTTTAGAACAGGATCATGCAGGAAATGAATACACTGTCCTCATAACTTACACATATAAATATAACTGTTCATTTTTGAACATTTTTATAGGTCTTATATTCTACTAGGCAATAAAGTTTAGTTTATCTTAAGACAGAAAAGAACAAAAATAAACCAACTCTTCCATCAAAGGCCTTATGGTAACCTGCAATACTTTTTCCAAGCAATGAAATGTGAGTTTACCTTTTGCTTCCATCCCTCTGTGTCTTTTTGCTTCCCAAAGGCATTCAATCCTTCAGAAGAAAAATGAAAAAAGATATACTATCCTAAAACTAATCAAAATAAAGTTATATTAATATCAGAGTAGATTTTTTAAAATCTTCATTCGAGGATATGTTTTTTTCTTCATTTTAAAGAGAGAGGAAGAGAGAGAGAAAAAACAAAACAAAACATCACTGTGGGAGAGAAACACGGACAGGTTGCCTTCTGTACATGCCTCAACGGGGATTGAACCACAGCCTTTTGGTGTATGGGACAACCCTCCATCTCACTGAACCACCTGGCCAGGGCTATCAGAGTAGATTTTTAAAGTAACTATTACCAAGGAAAAAGAAGGTTATTTCATAATGTAAAGAGGTCAGTACATCAAGAGGGCAAAGTAATCCTAAACATATATGCATCTAGTAACAGTGTTGAAAAATACATAAAACAAAACTAATCAACCTATAAGGAGAAATAGATAAAACTATACTTACAGTCAGAAATGTTAATATTCCTCTCTCAATAATGAATAGAATGAGCAGGCAGAAAATGAGTAAGGATGTAGAAGTATGGGCATTATTAATAAAATTAACAATATTTATAGAACACTTCACCCAACAGGGGCAGAATATACATTCTTTTCAAGTGCACACAGTTCATTCACCAGGGCAGACAGTTTTCTGTGACATAAAATGAGTCTCAGTAAATTTAAAATGATTCAAGTCACACAAAATATGTTCTCTGGCCACAATGGAATTGAATTAGAAATCAATAACAGAAACATCTTTGGAAAATCCCCAAGTGTTTGGAAACTATATTATAGACTTCTTTAATTCGTGGGCTAAAGTAGAAGTCAAAGGGGAAATTTAAAAGTATGGTGAACTGAATAAAAATGAAAACACAAGACATCAAAGTTTGTGGCATGCCATTAAAGTCGTACTTAGGGGAAATTTTATAGCACTAAATGCCTATAATAGAAGAGAAGAAAGGTCTTAACCTCAGCTTCCATCTTAGGAAACTGGAAAACAAAAGCAGACATAAGGAAATAACACTATTAGGGTAGAACTCAGTAAAATAGAAAACAAAAAACACTAGAGAAAATGAATGAAACCAAAGGTGGTTCTTTGAGAATATCGACACCATTGGTAAACCTCCACAGAGACTGACCTGGAAAAGATGAGAGAGGACACCAGTCAGTGATATCAGGAGTGAGAGGTTAACTGCACCGGGCGCCATCACCAGACTCCACTACAGCTACTGAAGAGCAAGAAGGGGATATCGTCAACAGCGTGTGCCAATATACAAGTTAAATAAAATGGAAAAAGTCCTTGAAAAACAAACCACCAACACAATAAAAAAAAAACCCAGGTACCTTGAAAAAATAATTATAGAAATTAATTCCTATAATTATTACTGAAATAAAATTTATAGTTTAAAACTTTCGCACAGTGAAAATCCCAGGCTCAGGTAACTTCTTTATTGAATTCTACAAATATTTAAAGAAGAAATAGTACCAATTCCACAAAGCTCACCCATAAAATGGCAGAGAAAGCAGTTTCTAACTCATTCCATGAGGCCAGTAGTACTCTGATACCAAATCATACAAAAATATTATAACAAGAAAACCACAGGCCCATATTCCTCATGGATATAGACAGAAAAATTCTAAACAAAATTTAACCAATTCAGAACTAACAACATATACAAAAGGATAGTGTATCATGACCGAGGCACTGTTAAGAGAATTACAAGCCACAGACTGGGAGAGAACATTTACTATGCATATATTGATAAAGGACTTGTATCCAGATTATATATATACAAATATATAGATTTATATATGTGTGTGTATTCAAAATTAATAATAAGAAAATTTTTAAACAGCAGAAGATTTGAACAGATACTTTACCACAGAAGATATATAAATGGCAAATAAGTACATAAAACTATGTCAACGTATGAGTCATGAGGGAACTGTGCACTGCAGCCACAGTGAGATAGTATCACGCGCCTATCAGAATGGCTGAAATGAAGACGAGTGAGCACACCCAGTGTTGGTGAGAACACAAAGGGTCCGTAAGTCTCATGGACTGCCAGTGGAAATACAACATAGTCCAGCCACTTTGGAAGCCACTTCAGCGGTTTCTTAAAAAATGATAAACGTATACCTGCCGTATGACCCCGCCATTCCACTCCTGGTCGTTTACCCGAGCGGTAAGAATGCACATTTCCAGTCCAAGACTGATACATGAATGTTCATAGCAGCTTCATTTGTAACAACCGAATGCTCGTTATCATGTGAATAGATCAAATATTGTATCCCTATGTCCTTTCAAAGAAATACTGTTCAATAATAAAATCAAGCGAGATATTGCTACAACAGCCTGGGTCACCCTCAAAATAATTTATGCTGAGAGAAGCCTGACATAAAAGAATACATGGTATCTATGCACTCCATTTATAGAAAATTCTAGAAAGTGCAAACTAACATACAGTGACAGAAAGGAAATTAGATGTTTTCTGGGAGTGGGAGAGGAGCACAGGAAAGGGCCCAGGGGCGGGTGGCAGGGGACGCAAAGCTTTTGAGAGTGACGGGTTTGTTCACTATGCTGATTGTAGTAACAGTTTCACAGATCTATGTACCTGCATACATAGGTCTAAATCCACCAAACTGTACACTTTACTACATGTTTACTGTATGTTCATTTTATACTTCATAAAGCTGTTTCAGGAAAGAGAATCAAAATAATTTCTACAAAGTGGAAATTTTCAAAAGAAAATGAAAGCTATATGCATGAAGACATCTTTATTTCAGGGTAGTAAAAAGTTGGAGCAAAATTATACGATGCAAATGTCCAATGAAAAAAGAATGCTTAATGAAATATTCTATTGCTGCCATTAAAATTATAATTCTATCATGTAATGTTAATGTAAAGTAGCAGAATATAAAATAATGTAGTCACCATTTTAATAGCTATGTTGCAATAGGCAGACTGCTGGGGAAGAAGAAGAGGTCGGTTTATGTCTCACTTCTACCACTTACTGGCTATGTACCCTAAATTCCCTAAACTTAGGTTTCTCATCCATAAAATATGGATACCAATAACTTCCTGGAAATATTGTTGTAAAAATTAAATGTGAAACTATAAAGAGCATGCCTGGGACATATAATACCTTTTCCAAAGCTGTACAGTGTGTGCATGAGAGAGAGAGGGAGAGAGAGAGGGAGAGAGAGAGGGAGATGCAGAGTACGTGGCAGAGGGTGGCAGCTTCCAACAGCCTTGTCCTCACTGGTAAACTGGGAAGGTGCAGCTGGGAGCGGGAGAGTCGAGACTTTAAGTTCCGTATTACAAGCGAGACCTTTCCCACATGTTCGAATATTTGTGTGGAACACGGAAATGTTTCCAGTTTTTGGAGAAATCTAGGTGACTGAGGAAACTTTTTAAAACTCCAGTATGCCTTGCTTTCAGATGTGCTCCGTGACAGATCTACGAACTGTGGCAGGGATGACAAAGTTTATGTCTATGACCTCCTTATGAAGAGAGAAGAGTCAGGGGAGGGCTTTTGCACAGGACAGAGAGGATTATTTGCTTTGTAAAGGATTGCTTGTTGCTAAAAACATGGGGGTATTGTCTAAGAATGGTTTCTCCATGGAGCCATATTTTCATAGTTTCCTTTTGCATTCAGTGTGTGAAGAACACACTTGTTGCATACACTGAGCATTCCTCATGCCCCCAAATGAGAAATAAATGATGCTAAAAGGAGAGAAAGGTGGTTCAGGGTGTATGGGCCTCAGGAAGGATTCAAGCTCGAAGCTAAAGACCGAAACAACCAGCAGAGACCGGCTCCCAGTAAATCACCTTCCTGCCTACAGATTTCCTACTTGCTAGAATCCTGGGGTCATTTTAGTGCCTGGCCACAAAGAATAGGCTGCATAGAGTTTCAGAGTTGAATCAAGAATTGAACTTTTGCAAATATGACCAAGGCCAGCTGAGATCTATGAAAATCTTGGGCACAGTGTCAGGTACACAGCAGAAGGCAGGCCTTACTGGAAAGTTCTGCTTTGCTTTTGCATTTTATTGTCATGATTTTCACAGTTTGTCTCCTGTCACCTTGTTACTTAATCCCCACACCTTGGAGGGGAAAATGTGTAATATTTTAATATTTATGCTACAGACACTTAACATTATGTTTCTGCGTAGGTGTTGCCAAGGTAGTCAAGCCAACCTTTATTTATAGAGGGTAGAAAATATAAATCTGTCTAAAATCTTTCATGAAATGGTCTTAGTATTTCCAGAGTTGAATTTGGTACCTGCTCTTGGAGAGCCTTAGAAGGGCTGTCAATACAAGGTGTCATTGTTTTAGGTTTCCGATCCTCGGCTTGCTTTCCTCCCCAGCTTCCCTGTCTCCTGGCAGCTGCTCCTCGCGTTCTGTCCTACATTTGGCCCCGAGTCAGTTGAAAGCTTTGCAAGTTGATTTTCCATTCCCATCTGAATTTTAGCTTAGCTGTGGAACTGTTTTCCATGTGTTTTTAATCATTTGTTCATGTGTTATGAGCTTATAGGGACAATATGGTTCCCCCAGCTGCCTGCATGGTATAAGCAGAAACCGGCCAGGTGGCCAGTGGGGAAACGGATTTCAGACAGATGCCCCCGACATTCATTTTTGTTGGTGATACACCACCCCCGTCTTCCAACTGGAGGAAAACAATGTACAACCTGCATAAATTTAATTAACACTCATAGAGTCCTCTGGCATGACTCACCTTTACCAGGAGTGCTATTCTCCTTCAGGAGAGACTGCCTGGGGACAGTGGCTGGTACGACCAAGTTCAGAGACCTAGTCTGAGACAGGGGCCAAGCTGGGAAATAAAGGTGCGTCCCCAGATTCAATGGAAATTTGATTTTAAAATAGGGTCTCACGGAGAATTAAGGATATGTTCTCCAGACAAAGAGTTACCTTTTAGAGAGCAAAATACACCCAAGAACGGTGTCAGAAGTTTCTGTTCACATTTTGATTGGATTTGGTATGTTAAAAGAAAATACTCACTAACCTCCTGAGTGTAGAATGAGGGGTCAGGAACGGGAAATAAACAGAAAAACGTATCAAACAAAATCCCTGTTCTCGAAATTGCGGACAATGCCATCTGCAGCAAACGCAGACATTGCCTCGAAGGGCCTTCTCTCCCCGCTTAGGAAGATACACGTGCGCCCAGAGTAAGCCAACTCTGAGGAATCACTCACTAAACAGCAGCACAAATAAGGAACTTTCTTTACTGGGGGCCCAGATAAACTCTGATGTCATGGGTAAAACCCTGGATTATCCCAGGAGCTGGCTGGATGATAGGTCTGCTTTTGTAGCTTAAGACTTCATTCAGGATTCTCATAGTCCTTTTACCCATTCTGACCTTTTTTCTTTCTCCATTTTATTTAGGGCCAAATTCATGATAAATGAGTTAAATGTTGCAGTGAGTTCCAACAGCTACAAGAAGGTGCGTGCGATCCTGGGAAGAAAGATGTGAAGGTGTCCTGGACCGAAAACCTAGGCTTCAGTGGATTGCTGTGTCAGTGGATGGGGTTTGGACAATTCTTTCCAAAATTTGCCTGTGAAGGCAAAAGGCAGCATGGAAGCACAGAACCTGAAAGCTTTTATGAAATCAAAAGACACTTTTAAAAGATTCAAAACAAGCAGACCTTACATCCATGCTGATGGAGACGGCCAGTGAGTGACGGGGTTTGACTATAAAGGGGAGGGACCGTTCTGTAAAGCAGGCTGGACAGGGCGGGACTCCAGGGCTGAGTGCAAAGGAGAGCTTAACTGGTGTGTGTCGATGGTCGAGTGGGAGGAAATCGTCTTCTCTGGTGGCTTCTGTCTTTCTCTGTGGAAGAAAGGGTGAGGTTATAGAGAATAACAATAAAAATATTAAAAAAATAATAAAAATAATAAAATCCTTCTCTGGTAAATCCAAAAAAAAATTATGAAAGCGGCAGAAGAGTTGAAGTTTTGAGATAATTAAAGAAGTTTTAAAATGATCTATATGGGAAATAAAGAGAGATGACTACAGCAATAAGAAAGATTTCTGGGAAGAATTGAAGGTTCAGTAAAACTGGAGATGGTTCATTCATATAGAATCGATTTTTGTCATTTTGTCGCCATCTCTGCCAGCATGTCACAGCCCAGGTGTGGCCCGGGGAGCGTGGACAGCTGGTGTTTCCAGGGTAGAAATGTCATCAGATGGGTGCAGAAGGAAAAGAGGGCAAGAGAGTGAGGAACACTGCAAAAGTTCGAAGTAATGGACTATGAGCAACCTGGATAGGGAAGGAAGCGAGGCAGACAACTTACAGACATTTTTCACTCATTCATTTGTTCGTTCGTTTGTTCTTTCACTCATTCATATCTTTACTTACTCATACATTTATTCATTGGTTTTTTAAACCAATATTTTGGAGCATCTACTACATGGAAAGAACTGTTCTAGGGCCTGAGATGGTGAATAAGTAAGATATAGTCCCTGCCCTGACCAGTGTGGCTCAGTTGGTTGAGGATGCCAGTTTGATTCCCAGTCAGGGCACATGCCTGGGATGTGGGTTCCATCCCCAGTCAGAGCGCCTCCAAGAGGCAACCAATCAATGTTCCTCTTTCTCTTTTTCCCTCCCTTCCCCTCTCTCTAAAAAGTAAATAAAATCTTAAAAAAAAAGAAAGACATAGCCCCTATGTTCATGGACTTTGAATCCAAAGTGCACAGATGTTAAACAAATGTGCACACCAATAATTATTTAACCACCAATGTGGTAGCACTATTATAAGGACAGACCAGAAAACAGATGCTTTGGGGACCACTGTGTGAGATCACCGAAACAACAGAATGTTGTCAGAGAGAATGGGACTTGAAAGTCTCAGTTTAGAGCTGGAGTAATTCCTGTTAACAGCGGGGTCAAAACAACGGGGGTGGGGAGGCCTGCTGAAGTGGGGTCATCAGATTTAGCCAGAATGCAACATCACATAATGCTGATGGCATGTTATCGATCAGACCCATCCATGTGGATGCTGAAGTCATCCAGAGTGGTAGATGGATTAGGAGTGAAAAGAAAGGCAATGAGCCAGATGAGGAAGGTAGGGCAGGTGGTATTGTCCCTGTCAAGGTTTAGGGACATGGAGTTAAGTACCTGAGATCATGTAGCTTATAAGCTGTAAGGCAGAGTCAGGAATCAGATAAAGTTCTTCTGGTTTCAAGTTCAGAGTTACTTCGACTTACAGTGCTCTCTCTGAGAGCAGCTTTCTGCAGCACGAAACACGATCAAGGGAAATGCTAAAGACGGGGAAGAGGGGGCGCGACAGGGGCTAAGCATCAGTGAGGGCGCCCTGGATGGTGGGCGGTGGGGGTGGCTGGACCGTGGGGTGGTGGGGCGCATGGTAGAGTCATCTCAGCTGCCACGGCCTACTCTTCAGATTTGCAGGGGCCCTCTCACAGTCTTGGTAAGTAGCTGGTCAGTCACATTCAGGTGTAGTCCGTGAATTGAGTGCTTAACAGACAGCATTTGGGACAGAGTCATCAGGTGGCTGAGGCTGCAAACAGGGCAATCAGATGCTAAAAGGTAACACCAGTGCCCAAAAGTGGAAATGGAAAATTTTTGTGGCATGCTACGCCATTTGATATTTGTCCTTTTTTTAATCAGTTATATATTTTGCCCTCTTCGTGTGATGTAATTAGTTTGCTAGTACTGCAGGCTGGGTGGCTTAAACAACAGAAATTCACGTGCCCACAGCTCTGGAGGTGGGAGATCAAGGTCACGATCATGGTGTTGGTAAGGTCACTTCTCTCTGAGGGCTCTCTCCTCAGCTTGGAGACAGCCGTCTTCTTCCTGTGCCTTCACATGGTCTTTCTTCTGGTCTGTCTTTGTCTTAGTCTTCTTTTCTTATGAGGACACCATTTTTATTGGGATAGACCCACCCTAATGACCGCATTTTAACTTAATTAACTCGTTAAAGGCCCTGTCTTCAAGTATGGTCACACTCTGAGGAACTAGGGGTTAGGATTTCAACATGAATTTGGGAAGGCGTAACTGAACCTATAGTAAGTGGACATTTGAAAACATTGCTCATAAAGAAGTTAATAACAGCGACTGGCTCCACAGCAGGAGAGGTAGCCTGGGAAGTCAGGGGAAGAGTTCTCTCTCATTGCACATTTGTTTTGTATTATTTGAATTTCATTACTACAGATATTTAATACCTAATCAAAAACAAAAGAAAATTATTGCATGTCCATTGCACTTAACCACTCAGTGAATACAATGAGCAGAAACGCAGTGTGACCGTGCACCGAGCCTGCGGGATTTGGATCTGAGCGCCCCTGATCAGTGCAGGGGCAGGGCCTGCCTCGCTGTTCCTTGTGTAACTCGTTTTGAATAAACTGGTCTCGCCCCCTGCGGACTGCAGACTCGACCAGGCCTGGGGAAGGACACCGTCACTGTTTCACCCCCAGGTCGTTGTGCAGAGCGGCACTCAAGTATCTGCTGTAGGAATGATCACACCAGTGTGTCCAAGGAGCGGAGCAGGTTCGGGGAATGAGCCTTTTCTGATCTGTTCTTTCCACAGAAAGTGGCAGGAAGGGCTGTGCAGGGCGGGCAGTTCTATGTTCTGAGTGACTTAGTAAGCTTAATTATAACAAAAGGTTCACGGGGGAACCACTTACTCTAATTTGCCTTCTTCTTTGTCTTTTGGAAAAGAAAAGAAAGATTCTGACTTCTTTTGGGCTCTTTTAAAATAATCTAAAGTCTCTTGACACCATTGCTAGTCTATATTTTGAAAAGAGAGGTAGTTATGAGGCAATGGCAGGCACCCTAAAAGGATTTATTTCACAAATCCATCAACCCAAATTCCCTTTCTGTCTCAGTTTAACTCCAGTGCCCACCTTCTACCCTAACGCTGCCTCTCACCTTTTGTTGATTTAGGCCTGGAGTTTTCAGGAAAGAACTTAGCCTTTCTGGTTCTCCGCAGAGAGCACAAGGGTGCTCTTCAGCTCCCTTCTGAGGGCCTGCAAGAGGGGCTGAACGGGTAGCTCTGTCCCGTCCGCTCACGGGCACGCAGGGAGCTCCACCCGGTCCTGAAGACACCTCAGCGCTCAGGAAAACCAGGTCAGGTTGAACTGAGAGAGTTCAGATCATGCTGGGCACGAGATATAAAGTGGAACGAATGCGAGGATGTGGGATCTGGCTCTCACGCAGGCGCGGGGTTGTCCCAGATGAGGACTGAGCAGACTTGGGCACAGGGGAGCTCCCGCCTGTGGTGCTGGGACTAAGTACACCGGCAATTTGTGGGGCTCTCTCCTCACATCAGCTTCCTGCTGTGTCCGGAGGCCCCTCCAGACCGACCTCCATTTGGCTGCTTCCAAATTGGGGTGCAGGGGACTAGATGCCTATATCAATTGAAGATCCACAGAGGCAGCATATTTTTGCTGAAGCCTACAAAAACGTTTGTTCTTAAGAGTAAGGTAGAATGTACCTCATTCTTAGCTCTTAAGCTGAGGAAAGGGTGAGAGGTGTCTGTCACCTGCCTTGGCTGTGAGGAACAGGGCCCGAAGACAGACGTGTGCACCACAGTTCCCATCACAGAGGCTGGGCTTTGCTAGGTGAGCCAGTCAGGATATTTGCACATTTCCTCAACAGGAATGACAGAACAGCAAAAGGAAATTCTCCTCAAATCCTTTTTGAATGACATTTATAAACACTAAAATCAGGATCAGAAGAAGGGGAGTTTAGGACTAAAGAAAGTTAAAAATAGATACCTAACATCCCCACAACTAATAAAATAAAGTTACAAAATGTATGGAAATACTAGACTATGCAACTTGTTTGAGGCCAAGAACTAAGTTCTTATCATTTTATATCATCTTCTAGTATCTAGGATGCCTGACTCACAAACTGAGTCTTCTACAAATTTTAGTTCAATGGAATTATTTTTATTGTGTCCCGTGTTCAGAGCCAAGCGACCTGAGACCCTGAGTGGAATCTCTGGGATAGTCTTCAGTTTGGGGAAATGCAGGATGCTGCGATCGGTGGCAGTGGAACTTCAGGCATTAAAGTTTAAAAGGAATCAGGAAACATGTCCTAGTGGGCTTCTGTAGCATAGTTACAATTAGGGAAGAGTGGCCAGCTCTGGAAAGTCTATTGCATTGGCTAGTTGAGGGGAATTAAGAAATCAAAGAGCAGGCAGTTAGAAAAATACTTGAAAAGAAATGGCAAATACTAATGCTCACTAATAAACACTAATAAACATACTGATAAACACTAATGCTCATTTAGCATGGATTAACCGTACCTTAATTCATACTAGCACAGTTCCTATGGTATTTGGTACAAGTAAAACATATTTCTTCTGATAGAATTCTGGAAAAAAAATGATGGTCCGTTTAAAAATAGTTCATCATTTTAAGTAAAGGGACATAGTTGAGGATTTGTCTCACTGAATCGGGGATGACTACAAAAAACAACACGTGTCTGAAGACGAGTCCTGTGGAGTTAAGTCTTCGTGAAAAGAAAACTTAATCCGTAGTCAGAACTGGGCGTGGGATCCAGGATAGTCCAGGATGAGGTGTGTGATGAAAACCAAGGACTATGGTGATTAAACTAAAAGGGCAGAAATATAAGCAAGTATTAGATCAGTTCCCAATGGCAATACTGTTGAAATGGTGCGGGGGCCAATTGGGCTCAGTTCTGGCGTTTCAGCTCGGCGGGGATGTGTTCTTTCTCGCGTCCTGGCCTGCTCTGCAGCGTTTCTGCATGCTAGTCACCTAACAAGTTTTCCTTTGTTCGTCCTGGCCCTCAATCGCTGGAGAATAAGGAAGATGATGTGGATTCTGTAACGTAAAGAATTGATCAGCCAGCTTCATGCCCAAAGCTATCAAACCTGGTTCTTAGAATCCACGTTCTCAAGTCTGGCTTTTTGTTTAGACAAAGAACAAAAACATCAGTGGGGAGGCTTGAGAGAGACCTTTCCCCATCCCCAGTGAAGACGGAGGAGCTGTCAGTCTATGACTTAGTATCTTTTTGAGAAATTTGTGAACAATTGAAAGAGTTTATCTGATGACTGCCCAGGTGTGAATTTAGCACCAAGTATTTGTTTCTTCAAGTGTGGGGATTAACTTGAAAATTGTGTGTTTCCCTCTACTTTGTTTCCACAGAAAGTCAACCATCTCAACCACGTCCAAGAGGGAGAGTCCTCTGCTCAGCAAAGGATGCCTCTTTCTGTTTCTTCCTTTGCCTTCCCTACAAGTTTGTTATTCTTCTTCGGCTGCTTGTTGGCGTATTGAGGGTGTGCGTGTGTGCGTTTAGAGCCTAAAGGACTGGATTTCCCCCAAATGTATGCCTTTAATTTTTATCTGGCATACTTCTCTATTAAAAACATGTTTTGTCTGTTTTATCCCAGCGCAAAGCAGATGCGCTGCAAATGTTAACTGACTCCAGTCCTTCTAATAATGGTGATGGGAAATCCCGCAAAGAATGTGTTGTTTTTGCAAGTGCTGCTCTTCAAATCTCAAGTGATAAAAGAGTCAGCTAATGACCCCCTGGGTCCCAGGCTTTCACTGGGGTCTTCTAAGATACACAAAACCAAAGTAAAGTCAGGACACCATTAGCACTACATAATTCAAGCAAACACGTGTGTTTACACTACCTGACTACTGAGCACCTGCTGCCCCATCCCACAAGACAACTATTTATATATGGGATCTGATCTCCTGGTTCACAGTCCGAGGGAGAGAGCCTCACTGTCCCTGAATCTGAAAGAAGCTGGGCCCTGACAACATGCTTCTTCTCTTACTTCAGCTGTTGGTGCTCTTGCCTCTGGGAAAGGCTGCAGGGCACCCTGGCGGCCTCCAGAGTCAGCGTGCTGGTTCCCTCGTGCTCCTGGAAAGAAATCGCAGAGAGCTTCCCATAGGCAACCCCGAGGAGGCCGAGGAGAAGCCAGACCTGTTTGTTGCGGTGCCACACCTGATAGGTGCCAGCTCCCCGGCGGAAGGCCGGGGGCTCAGAGAGAAGATGCTGTTCCGGGTTGGCAGGCTCTGGAAGAAGCCTGAGAGGGAGCTGCACTCCACCCAGGACCCGGTCAGTGAGCACTTCCCACCTGGGACCCAGACCCGCACTCAGTCGGAGGACGGGATGCAGACAAAGAAGGCTCCTCTTCAGGAAGAAGCCAAGAAATTCTGGCACCACTTCATGTTCAGAATGAGTCCGGCTTCTCAGGGGGTCATCTTGCCTATCAAAAGCCATGAGGTGCATCAGGAGACCTGTAGGACAGTGCCTTTCAGCCAGGTATCCGTTCCAGGTGGAGAGGGGATTGGGGTTTGCAGGAAGGGGGTGGGCAGCTGGGACAGGGGGCGAGGGGGGAAGAGGCTGCCAGGAGCCCGAGTCTTGCCTAACTCCCAGCCCTGGTCCTTGGCCATTCAGCATCAGAGTTGGCAAAGTATGATCATACTTCCTAAATTTCCTTCTGAACTTTCCATTATTGCTTGGTATTCTGGAAATGCTACAGGGATAGTATGATTGCATTGCCCATATTAGTAATCATTTATACTGATGGCCCAGAGCTTTGTTTTGTGTAATTTTATGTACTTATTTTTACAAGGGCGGAGTGGGGGGATCTATCCAGAGAGATAGACTTTTCCTCAGTTACAAAACTGGTCATTTAGACCTCTCACCAGGCCTCTTTCCAGCTCTATCTCCATTAGAATGTGGACGAGCAGGCCCACTCCATTTACAGCTAAGGTGGGACACATTGGACTCCCCCATCCTTATGCCCATGCATGATGGTCCTAATCCTGGTATTTCACACGTAAATACTTCATAGGTCTATGAAGTATGTTGAGGTCGTCTGGCGTAAGTTACCGTATTTTTAGTGTTACCATAGCAAAGTGGATTCAACTTATTTTTCCATAAGATTTTAAAAAATAATCTTGATGTACAAATCATATTTCCTCCCCTTAGTAACAACAATCTCCTGTCCATGTGATGTTGGCTGATTTGTGGTTGTCGTGATTGATTTCACACTATTAAGACAAAGGGGCATTCTACCCTCTACTTCCTGCAGCCAGTCCTGGCAACGCCCATACTCCAAATGTTAAATTTAAATTGAGAAATTGCATCAGGTCCTTCAAACCCAAAGATACCGAAACAAAAGCAATGCAGGGTAAAGTAAAATTTTACAGTTCAATAATGCTGCCCCATTAAGCAGGCGGTATTATTACAAGGCAACTGGGTATGCAAGGCCATTAAGTATTCTGCCTGAAACGGCAGGGAGGTGTAGCAATAGCAAGTGAACTGCCAATTAATCAGGACTGCTTTGCTGGCCACGTGCAGTCAGAAAATTGCTCCTAAGAATTGTGTAATCAACTTTCCTTTGAAACTTGTATTTTGAATTCTATTGCTAATTAAATTAAAATTAAGATATTTGACTTGCATATCTTGAAGGCCACACGCAGCGAGGGGGATGGGCCATGGGAGAGGCAAAGGTGCTGTCATGCATGACGATGTGCAGGCACGAGCGTTACGACTTTGCTCCAAGCAACTTCATAGATTTAAAGATACTGCAGGCCCTGCAGAGTAGAGCAGAATTAAACTCATTGCCTTCCAGTCTATTCTACAAGAAACTGAACAGACAGGTACTGAGAACCCATCAGGCACCTGCTCTGAGAGGGACAGAAAGGAAAGGCACATTGCTTTCATAAGAAGCTAGTCCGTAGATTTTCTCCAATTGATAATATCCCATTAGACAAAATTTCTTAAAGTTGGTAATTAAAAACTAAAAACTAGAGTAAAATATTTTCATTATCAACTCAGAGATTTCTTGAAGGCTAACTTATTTAATTTACTCAGTAAAAGAAATATTTAGTTGAGGTGGCATTTTGCCCTTATAGCTACCATTACTTGAGTATTGCAAAACATCCAGAATTGGAAAGGTTTTGAAATTTTAGCCTAAATTATCCCCAGACTTACAGTCTATAGCTCCTGTATCATGTGTGTTAATGCAAGGAAACAAAATAACTTAATAGAGATATGTTTGCCTTTTAGTCCATCGCCCATGAAGACTGTGAGGAAGTAGTTGTACAGAACAACCTTTGCTTTGGGAAATGCGGGTCTGTTCACGTTCCTGCAGCTGCGCAGCACCCCCTCTTCTGCTTCCACTGCTCGCCTGCCAAGTTCACCACAATGCACTTGCAGCTGAACTGCTCCGACCTTGCCCCCGTGGTCAAGGTGGTGATGCTGGTAGAGGAGTGCCAGTGCAAGGTGAAGACGCATCACCATGAGCATGGACACCTCCTCCAGGCAGGCTCCCAGGCAGATTTTCATGCCCATGACCCCTTTATTCCGGGATTTTCAACTTAAAAAGCTATCCCACTATTACCTTGAAAAGCAAAACCACAATAGCAAAGTGTTCAGTGGGTACATAACATTTTAAGGGAAAGGCGGTTTAAAAAGTAGTGAGATAGAATAATTTAGAGGAAAGGGCATTCATCTAGTTATCAGTACACACTGGGTATCTAGTTTTGACTCTGCTGCTTGCTGGCCATTTAATATTAACAAGTTGCAGAAGCTTTCTCTACCACAAGCTGTTCATCTGTGAATGAAGGACTTGAACTAGATGATTGCTAAAGTCCTGTCCACTGCTAATATTCCATGATCCATTGTCTCCAAGTTTGGAGAAATGCCGTCCATCTGAAGGAGGAAAAGAAATAAGCTAGACCATAAAAATGGGCTTCTTCAATAACTTGTCAAAGCATCAGCAAGTATATATATACATTAAATTGGTAGAAGGATTCCATATATTTATAGCTGCCTTTTCATCTCAGGCAGTGTTTTATTTGAGTTCTATCAGATGATTAAGTAGTTCCATAGATATAAGTAGTAACTTGTTTGGTTGCCTCTTTATTTTTGATACTCCCCATATAAAGTTCTCTGGCTTTGAAGAGGACCATTGATGTTAGTTTCAGTGGGATGAGAAGCAATCACTGGTAGCCAAACAAGTACCTATATTATGGGAAAGAAAAAAATAGGTCAATCCAGGTGTAAAGGTCAATCCAGAGATGCTAATGAAAGTAACCAAAGAATTTCACTAGTTGTCAAATAAAATAAACAGCAAATGATTTAAAATTGCAACAATTTACTGGTGAAATCCATCATCCACATACAGTTTGGATTAGGGTGACTTTTTTTTTTTTGCTACTGCATTAAAACTTTGAATTACAAATTTTATTCTGCAAATGCCACAGTTGCAAGCTCTGCAAATATTCTGAGTATTTTAATGTATTAAATTTTAACATATGAAGCATTCTGGGAAATGTCATGACTTTCAGTTGTCTTATATTTTGTCCTTATCTGTTTTGTCTGTTCATAGTTTAAATGCACTATCTGGAGATTACCTGGCTGGAAATATTTTGGAAATAGTTTCAGAGTCCAGTGACAATAGTCCAAGTGTTTTTCCAAACACCTTTCTGTGAAAGTCCTTTAATCGCTCTCTTCTGTGACTGCATTTGTCCTTCTGCACTTATTTCTATGTACATTCATGCAAAACTAGCTTGCTATAGCGGTATTTTTTCTATAATCATTCTTTAAAAATCCACCTTAGAAATTATTTTAATTATTTGGATCCCTTTGATTTCAGTATACACATAAAATGTGTTTCCTAATGATTATTTTCTAAAAAAAAGAAATCGATGCATATTTTAATTCTGTTCCTCCGTAATCACACTGTCCTGATGATGTGAAGAAGTGAATGCATTTATATTTAGTGTGTACTCCATAACGTCAGTATAATGGAATACGGGCCGCACAAGATACACATGTGGCCTTCACGTCAGAATATATTATACCCTTCGGTGGTCAAAGACAACCTAATTGACCAAGATATTGTCATAAGGATAGAACTGTTAAGCATTAATGATATCCCAGCTGGTCAATATATTTTGGTGCCAAAAGCTATTGAGCAGCTGTCTCGTTCGCAGTGCCTAACCCTGGTTATGGAAACCCATCTCTGCCAACTGGACTACCCTTCTCTGCCTTGCACACTTGCACCCTTTGATCTGTCCATGCAAACAGACTCTCACGCCCAAAACAGTCATCGGTTTTATTTAAACTCTGGTTTGCCCTTTCCTCGCATGTGAATTCAAGGTGAGATAGCTGATAGCGGTATCGGAGCTTCCATTCATAAAGTAATAGCATGAAGGTCACAAAACTGCCCATATTCAACCATCTTTACTTACAAAAAGCATTTCCAATGGTTCAACATAGTACATGGGAACATGAGAAAACAAGAGGAAACACACAAATATTGAACATCTATTA
This sequence comes from Micronycteris hirsuta, assembly GCA_004026765.1. Lineage (NCBI taxonomy): Eukaryota > Metazoa > Chordata > Mammalia > Chiroptera > Phyllostomidae > Micronycteris > Micronycteris hirsuta. Next base: position 23,022 of record PVJI01023258.1, read on the forward strand.
AATGCCAGATACTGTGTTAAGTCTTTTATGTTTAATTTAATTAATTAATTTTAGAGAGGGGGGGAAGGGAGGAAGAAAGAGAGGGAGAGAAACCTCAATGTGAGAGAGATACATCAATCCGTTGCTTCTCACACGCACCCTGACCAAGGACCGAACCTGCAGCCCAGGCATGTACCCTGACTGGGAATCTAACTGGTGACCTTTTTCCCTGTGGGTTGATGCCCAGCCAATTGTGCTGGATTTTTCAAATAAACTATACAATTTATGTAATACAGAAACATATAAATTATACATTCCTCCCAAAATCTTATGAGTTGGGTAACTACCCTATTTGATGGGTGAGGAAAATGAGCTTTAAACTTTTCTAAGCAGCCCTGGCCTTGTGGCTCAGTTTTTTGGAGCCTTAACCCATATACCAAAAAGGTGGTAAATTCAGTTCCTTGTCAGGGTACAACCTTGGCTGTGGGTTTGATCCCCAGTCGGCAACCAGTGGATGTCTCTGTCTCTGTCTCTTTTTCCCTCCTTCTCTCTTTTTTTTTTTTTCTCTCGCTCTCCTTTCCTCTCTCTAAAATCAATGGATGTCCTTAGGGGAAGAATAAAAAAAACAGTTTAAGTAGCTTGCTTAAGGTCATTTGGAGTACCTTTTCTATTTGTGTTAAAATATTTGCTCATTCGGGGCAAAAGACCTGAACAGACACTTCTCGAAAAAAGACATACGGAGGGCCCAAAATCATATGAAAAGATGCTCAATATCATTAGCCATCAGAGAGATGCAAATTAAAACCACAATGAGATACCACCTCACACCAGTCAGAATGGCCATTATCAACAAAGCAACGGATAACTG
>PVJI01023259.1:0-23743 GCA_004026765.1 Micronycteris hirsuta
CTTCCTTTAAGCGAAAAGCTGTGTATGCATAGGAAAACATAGTGTCTTTAGGGTCAGTACTGTCCTCAGTTTCGGTCATTGACTGGGGGTCTCGGATCACAGCCTCTGAGGAAAAGGGGACTCCTGTTCCCCTTTGGTTATATGTCCCTGTTATACACAAATCCTTTAAAATTTGACTTCTTCGGAGGAGGTCTGTATAAGTGGCATTTTTTCATTTATCCACCCTCCTTTTTTCATTCTTAATTATGAAATCAGAATTAAATTTTCAAGAACTTCTCTAGTCACTGGAATTGACTTTTCCTGGCGTCATGGATTCATGCCTTGAAGTCATTTTCTGTAAAACCTGGGACATGGCTCTCATGACCTGAGAGATGAATGTTTTCTGCCAGGCCCCACTATTTCTTCTCTGGTAAACCAAAAAAAGCATTTCCCATAGGCTGGGCTGGCGCCGAAGCATGCAGCCCATGTGGCCCCACAGAACTCGGTGCTCCGAAGGCCTTCACTTTCGTCGGCATAGCGCTCCACAAACAAGGTCGCTGGGCCGCTGCGCGTCTGCATTCAGGACGGGAAATCTCTTATCTGCCGCCTCTGTTTCCCTGGAGACAAAGTTGACGACAAGTCAAGTTAGAAGATGTTTAGGTTTTATTTATTTATTTATTTAATACTGTTTTCAGAGATATTCATTCTATTAACAACTTATTTCCGTTACCATACGTCAGAGCTTTTGGTCAAAATCATCACTATTAATCCATCACAATCCATTTCCTTTAAAAAACTGAAAATTCTTTCCAACAATAAACTAACACTAACACATGTTTATTATAAAAAAAACTGAAAATACAAAAAGATATTTCTAAAATTCATAAACAACAGCTTTAATATTTTATTAGATTTTCTAATTACCTAGCTTTTAACGTAATTATGGTTATTCAACATCTACCAGATTTTGTAAATTAATATTTTAAATGATATTATTTTATTCTAAATATATATATGCTCAATTTTTAAAAATTGAATCTAGCAAATCCTAAAGATGTTTTAAAATATTGAGAACATTTTTTCAAAAGATCCTCCACTGAGAAATAGCAACTGTTATAATTTTGAACATTTTTCTTACATGCCTTTTCATCTCTGCAGATTTTTTTATAATTGTGCTGTATAGCTGATTTCTAAGCAAATAGTCACAAACAATAAAAGTATCTGTAATAGATGGTACTCCCCACAGAGGCCTTACCCTTCAATATCCAGCTTCCTAATTGCTACTCCTGTCCTCTCTGCTCTCTTGCCTACTTACTCCTAACTCACCTTTTGATCACATCATGTTGCCACTGGTGTCTAGTGGGCAGAGGCCAGGGATGCTGCTGGATATTCCGCAGAGCAGAGGAGAATCTTCCTTCCCGCCCACAATAAGGGCTCCCCACCCAAAATGTCAGCAGTGTTGAAGGTGAAACTCTCCAGTTGAACATAATTCTGGTTGTATTGCCCAACACATGGAATCAGAAGGGATAAAGAAATAAGAAGTACAAATACTGGAAAGAAGACACTTATTTTTTTTTGCGGAAGATTTGATCCATACTAGTCAACCCAAGGAAGCCATTTACAACACTACTGATTATAACACATATAGAAGAAATCCTACGAAAAATAGCCTAAAGGGTAATGTGCATTACAGCTCATGATATGTTAAGGTGTTCAAGGCAAGCCAATGTGTATAAATAATGAGAAAATGTAAGCATTTATTTCTTTTTATGAAGTGCTACCTTCGCAATCATTTTAATTTTTAATCATGTCTGTTTTCTGGTCAACAAATGTGGTTTGGAATTTAAGTTTTCTGCAGGAATATGCTCTAACGGGGTGGCTGCAATGAGAAGAAAACCTTCTGAAGTCGTTACTCACACCCAGGAACTGTGCTAACATGTCGATCAGCATCCTGCTTCCTTCACCGATATTCTTGCTATGAAATATGTCCGCTGACATAACAACGCATTTACTGACGCTATCAAATTTGGGAACTACCTAACGCTGATGTGCTAACCTGGAGATTACTCTCTTCATTCTGTTTACCATATAAGGCGATCAACTATTACTGCATGCTGACGTCCAAGGGTCATCAAGGTAGAATTTCCCGTTGAAAATATTTGAGTTATGGAAAAATATCTTTTTGGTTTTGGTCCCAACATTTTAAAGGTGTGAAATGGATATCTAGACGTAATTTTCTCAAGGATTCCTGTAAATACATACCTTTCTGTTCTGTATTTTAATAAGTTTACTATGTCCATGCTAGAAAAAAAGTGCAATGTAGAAACATTCAGAGCTTTAAATATTGATATGCATGGTGTTCATTCAAAGTATGTGTGTCAATATTTAGTGTGGGAAATAAAATGTGACGAAAGACTAGATTTTTTTATCTTTATACGTAGCACTGATCCAAGAAGAGGAAAAAAATTAAATATTTATAAAAGAAGCTTTCTCACCAAACGTGCTAGGCTCAAGGGGTCCTACAAGGCTTTCTTTCAAACTCTTAAGAACAGATAACTGATGTCGCATTTAAACAGTTCTAGAGCACAGAGAGAAAGGAATCGCCCCAATTCTTCCTATGAGATCATAGTAACCCTGATAAGACTTAACAGATAAAACAAAATAGAAAATTATATTTTGTAATGTATACCAAAAACTCACAAGATAAGGAATAGGCACTTATTACAAGGAGTCCAGAGTGTAAAGATGATTCAATAAAAGAAAAACTATTAATATAATTTATTTACTATATTAATAGAGCAAAAGAGAAAAACATAAGCATTGTAGTAGATACCAAAAAGACATTTGACAGGGTTGAACATCTATTATTGATTTTTTTAAATCAGAAAAAAAGGATAAATGAATACATTTTAATATCCGTATATTAACAGGGAAGTCAGATACACACATACACTCAGGTCAGAAGAAAGCATCTTGCTGAACTATGAAATTCTAAAACTATTCTCATAAACCAGGAGCAAGCCAAGATCTTCTCTTATCGTTATTTTTGATGTTTCCATAAATCTCTCTGGGAGGGGTTTGAAACTTTAATACAGATGCTAGCACAGCAGATGGAATAACGGGCTCCCAAAGAGGCCCTTGCTCTAATCCCTGATGCCAAAAGAGAATTTGCAGACGTGATTAAGGTCACAGACTTTAAATCAAGAGATTATCCTGGATTATAAATGTGGGTATAGTCTCATCACAGGATCCCTTAAAAGACGCGGAACAAGAAGCCAAAGGATGTGAGAAGAATTTGGTGCAATGTTGCTGGCTCTGCATGGAGGGGCCCTCAGGCAAAGACCTGGGAGAGGCCTCTAGAGATAAGGATGGCCCCCAGAGATAAGGGTGGCCCCTGAGGACTGGGTTCTGCCAACCTGAAAGAGCTGAGAAGCAGGTACTTGCTAAAGCCTCTTGATAAGAACCCAGCAGGGCAACACCATGTGACTTCATCTGTGTGAAATTGGGAGCAGAGAAACCAACCCAGATTTCTGACCCACAGAAGATAATACGTTTATGTTGTTTTAATCTGTCAGATTTGTATACTTTGTTATGGCAGTGTTATAGACTGAATGGTATTCCCCAGAAGTCAGTTGTTGAAGCCCTAACCTCTACGGTGATTACTTTTGGAGACAGGGCCTTTAAGGAGGTAATTAAGGTTAATAGTGGTCTTAAGAGTGGGATCCTAAGCCAATAGGACCAGTGTCCTTGTAAGAATTGAAAGGGAGACCAGAAATATCTCTCTCTCCCCATCGCTCTCTTCCCCAACCCCCAACTCACATGGATAGAAAAGGCCATATGAGCACAAGTGAGAAGACAGCTGTCTGCAAGAGCAGGAGAGAGGCTGCAGCAGAAATCAACTCTGCTGGTACCTTGATCTTGAACTCTCAGCCTCAAGACAAGAGAGAAAATAAACTTCTGTTGTTTAAGCCACCCACTCTGTGGCATTGTTATGGGACCCCGGAGGACTAGCACTGGCAGCCGTAGAAAACTAATACAGTCAGTGAGAGCTCTCAGTAGCGCACTGACCCTTGCACTGTTGAGATATCTAGGTTGTTGGTTTATTTACAGTCGGTTGACAATATATTTTTTGCAATTTAGAAATTTTTTTCTATGTGATCAAATTGCTCAGTCTTTTTTCTTTTTTTTTGCTTCTGAGCCTTCAAATCTCTCCACCTACCATCACTCCCCCCCTCACTCTCTAGAATAAATTTTCTTTTTTTGAAAGATTTTATTTATTTATTTTTAGAAAGAGGGAGAGAAACATCAACGTGTGGTTGCCTCTTGAACACCCCCCACTGGGGACCTGGCCCACAACCCAGGCATGTGCCCTGACTGGGAATCGAACCAATAATCCTTTGGTTCCCAGGCCGGCACTCAGTCCTCTGGGCCACACCAGCCAAGGCTCTAGAATAAATTTTCAATATAAGGATGCACAAGGAGCATTCTTCCCCTTCTCAACCTTCCATTGCTTTCCAAAGCTCTCATCTATTCACTTTCTTTTTCCTGTTTACCAGTTTCCCTGACGACCAAGAATAGCCCATGGTCTCAGCAAATAAATTTGTCTTGACTAAATGCAGTTATTTTTGAGAGATACTTTATCTAATTGCGCTGTCTCAATTTTTGTTGGTTTCTATGTGGGTTGTTTCTTCCCCCCCGCTGACTGCTGCAGGCAAAAAGAAGGGAAATTTCAACATACACAGATTTCCACCATTACTCATGATTATTACATTGATAGAATGTTAATATTGACCTGTTGAATGGACAGGTCAAACACTCCTGTACCATGTATCATGTGGCTGATCAAAATAAAAAGTCACTCCTTGGACACTCCGATGTTGTTCAAAGAAATGCCCAAACATTTTTTTACTTCTCCTTACCCTTGGCTATTATTTCAGATTTCCTTCTGCTTTTTTTTTTTTTTTTAACTACCACTTGCTCTTCTGACTCCGTTTCACGCAGTCAGGCAGGTGCTAGCTTAGCTGAGACCCCAGGTAGTGGAGTTTTGTTGCAGAAGCTCGTAAGAGCTTGTTATTCGTGCCTTTTCTCAGCACTGTGTTCAGTGAGGTCAAGCTGGTCTCTTGAAATTAGTCTTGGTAGGAGGATTGACAACAAAAAAATTGGCAAATGCTACAAATTAGAGCCTTTTTCTCCCAGTAAGCACTGACTGAAGGATTCACCTATAGCACTAGTAGGTCTTCTCTCTGCCCCTCCCAGTCACAGCCAGTCCTGAGGGGGCGGGGGGCCAAGACGCTAAGGCAAGCTTCCTGCTCTGTCATTAACTCATATTCACAAAGATCACGCAGAAGAAGATTCGGGTGCCTCCTGGAAGCCTTTTTCCACCTTCGGCTTATTTTAATCTTATGTTTGAAAAATAAGTAGTTAGCATTCTTTTTGTAAAAGAAAGATATAAAAAGAATGACTTTTATTATGGTAAAATAAAGAATTGAAAAATTTGAGCTTAATACTTTATACAAGATTATTTTAATAAAATAAATATCTATGAACAGGGTAATGTTAAATAGCTTATGTTAAACAAATACAAAGGAATATTACAAAGCAGTAAAACTAGTAGATAGGATTCTGGCATAAAAATTATTATTAACTGGAAAAAGTCAATGGCAACAAAATGACATCTTATGTACAAAAACTAGAAATAGATTGATAAGGTACGTTTGGGGGCCTCTGATGTTCTGATGTTTTATTTCTTGATTGGGTGGTCGGTATGTTGGAGTGTTTAGTTTATGACAATTTATTAAGCTATAAAATTATTATACGCCTACTTTTGTATGTGTGTATTATACTCTAATTAAAAAGTTTACTTTTGTTAAAATTATATCTTAAGATGTATATAGATACGTGTGTGTGGAATTTTTTAGAAAAAATCGAGAAATAAACAATCAATTAATTATTAACAGTGGTTTCTTCTGGCCAGAGGTGTGGCATTTGGGGAACAGTGAAGGGGACTCATTTTTTATCCTATATATTTTGTATTGTTTGAATGTTTTGCAATGCATATATCATATACATTATTTCATAGACATAAAGAATCTCCCAAAGAACTATTTTAAAAGATTTTATTTATTTATTTTTAGAGAGAGGAGAAGGGAGGGAGAAAGAGCAATGTATGGTTGCCTCTCACATGGCCCTCACTGGGGACCTGGCCTGCAACCCAGGCATGTGCCCCGACTGGGAATCGAACTGGGACCCTCTGGTTCCCAGCCCGCGCTCGATCCACTGAGCTACACCAGTCGGGCTTCTATTTTAAAAATTAGCTGCACATCTATTCCCTGTATCCTTGAAGTCGGCTTTTACTTCACGCATTCAGCCACCTCTCGTGTTGTACTTGAAGTTCCAGAGGGAGGGCTGTGCCAGCCCTGGCGGCATGCAAGCACATCAACAAGGAGGACACATCCGAAAGGTGAAATCTGCGTGACAGCCGCCTTCAGGGGAGTCTCATCGGTCTCTGAAAAACCAAGGAAGTTACCCGAGTGGACACAAACTCCATTTTGTAGAAGCTTTGTTGAGAGGTGAATGAATAATTGATTAGGAGACTGTGAGCCTTTGCAATGGTCCTCCCCCTCCCCCTGGGTGCACTTGGATAAATATTTTAGTTTTGAAACGCCCTTGAAAGTTAGTCTGAGACAGTATGTAAGGACGGGAGACACAGAGTATTTAAGCAATATGTCAAGGCTGGCCTAGATGAAGCCTTCTTGGGGACTAAGAGACAGGTCTTCACAGACCAAATTGAACACGTTTCCTGAGGCTCCCACCCCAGGTTTCATGCGCACAGGAGTAGATTTTTAATCTGCTTTAAACTAACCAGAGCTGGTGCACGCAGCGGTTCAACCATGCACTAAGGCCAAGGGGGTGAGGGGCTGCAATCAGCTTTTGCTTTTCCCCCACCAAGGACCGCATGGGCAGCCTCCACCCAAAGTCACTGTGCAGGCTAGTGGTAGCCCTGCTAGGACCAATCTGATAGAAAACAGGGCACTTTCTTCTACTAAAATAGTCTTTGGAATAGAAGTCATTTGAGGCCATTACCGAAAATAGTGATTTTTAAACTTTTTCATCTCATGGCACACATAAAGTAATTACTAAAACTATGTGGTACACCAAAAAAATATATTTCTTGCTGATCTGACCAAAAAAAGGTGTAATTTTGATTCATTCACAATGGATGGGTATTGTGTTAGCTGTTGCAATTTTTTTTGTTTGACAAAGGGGAAAAGAGGTCAGTGCCCTGGGCAAAACCTGACTAAATCGTTAGGGAATGCATGTTTTGAAAACTCTAGATTCCTGTGGCAATCGCTGACCTAAAACAATGTTGGATTAGGCTCACCTTTACTTCTGACACTTTTGAGTCTTCTTGAAGCTTTTTAACTTAGCTAAGCATATAGTGAAACTGTGGAAATATCTGGAAACATTTTGCTTTACCTCAGCATTGTTAATGTTTAAAGCTACCTCCAAGACTGCCAGTTTAAATCTTTGATGTAAAAGAGAATTACTGTGTATTGTACGTCTTAATCCCCCTTCAGGCAAATCAATATCGAATACATTTTTATTAGACCAAGAAGCACGGGGCCAGGAGTCTGAAATTCGCATTTTCATTCTGCCTGCCAACCCTGACTTTACACTAAAATAAAAATTCTTTACTCTCTAAATCCTGGGCAGCACAGCACTAACCTCTGGCCAGTTGGAACCTTCTGCAGACAAGCCTTTTGGTCAAATCCTAACCTGTAGAGAGAACATCACAAAACTTGTATCTGCTACAAACCCTGGCTGAACTCCTCAGCTTACACGGGAGGACCAAGGACGCAGGTATGAGCAGAGAAGTCCTGTGGAGTCCTCTTCAGCAGCAGCAGATGATACTACAATGATCACACATTTGGGGACATGCCACTGTCCATTAAATCTTCATATCTCTCAGGATTCCTGAGAGCAGGCAAGAGGTAGCCAAAGCCATCCTCCATTCTAGGGAGAAGAATGCAGAGGCCTAATACTTCAATAAAATTCAGGATACAGACTATATTTCCCTGGGCCTTAGGGGTAGAGAGGATCGAGGAAAAGCAGAGCTCTTACAGCTCTCAGTCCTTCTATCATCAGTTCTCCTTCTCGGTCCTTCTGAGTCCTTCTTCTAGCCCTCCTTCTATATCAAAAGCGTCTATTGAGGTGTTGGGATATTGAGTTCTGGAGCATCTAATGATTCTCGTCTCCTGGACTTTCGTTTGTGGCTGTAGGACATCTCTGGGGGACTATCATGGTCCAGAAAATGTGTGCCCCACTCAGAGAAGACGTGGCTGCTGCTCTGCCACTGAGCTGAGCATCTGCGGCACCTGAGCCGGGCCACCCCCAGTTTCCCGGTCTGGGCCCGGGCACTGGGCATTGGTAGGAGCTGCAGGAAGACGGTGAACGGTGTTGGAGAGCAGGCAGGACAGGGGGATGCTTGCTGCCCTGACTACAGCAGCTTCTCCCTCTTCCAGCTCCACCCCCCACCCCCCACCCCCCACCGGGGCTAATGTTGACTATGCTCCGTCTGGGCTGGGCCTAGGTTTCTAGATCTCTAGGTGACTTTTATCTCTGCCCACCCAACCCCTATTTGTAGGCAACCTAGCCTCTCACCTAGTTAGAGAAAACCTCTTCCAGTTTGTTACCCCATCAATCTCTGGCCCAGCCCACCACCCCCGAAGCACGATCTGTCCGGCTTGCTGTTCATGCCAAGCACCTGCCCTGAAGTTCAATCTGAAACTAATACAAAATGATATTGAATGTAAATTATAAACTGCACTTGGAAAATGAAACTTAAAACAACAACAAAAAAGGCCAGAAAGAGACTTCACCAAGCTTTGTGTAATTCTTTAACGTTTTCACCGCTGTTTTGAAGGCCCCAAATTTTAAGGTTTGAAAGTAAAAATGAAATAGTCAAAAATCTTAGTATTTCAATGAAACTGAACAAAAGTATGCATTGTCAATGTTTAAATGCAGTGTTCAAGAGGACTTTTTACTCCGAAATTTGTTTTTTAAATGGCAACATTCTATAAATACAATACAATCTGTAGTAGTAAAAATCTGGTTTGAAACTCTGTTCCTCCCCTTACTTAGTTCTGCTCAGCAGGGAGGGCTACTCACTGGTCTTAGAGTTTATTCCCTTACATGTGAAATGATGAGGTTGTGATACCTCCCTTAAAGATTTCTTTTGAGGATCAAATGAAATAGCAAGGGCAAAATACCCGGTACAGAGTAGATGCTCAATAAATGTTAGTTCCCCTATTCTGTGCTCACCCCAGAATATTTTTGCTTAAATCACTTTATCTTAAGCGGGATAAATAGTTAATGGATGATAATGCATAATTCTGGATACCTCATCAATTATTGACATTGTTGTTTCTCTTTATCAGTAAGTTAACTTGCCCGAAGTTAGGCTTTAAGCAATGATTCAGTTCATTAAAATCTTTTTTTCCCTTTTTTGATATAAATTTAACTAATAAGTTTATCTAGACGTCAGTTCACTCACATTCCCTACAGCCACTTGCTTTATAAATGATCAAAGAGTTTTATTCACTGCTCTCTAACAAAAAATATAAATAGTATTTAGAAAAACGTGTTTTTTATCATTTTTTCTCAAAATTATAAGTTAAATAATTATGGGAGAAAAGGTACAAGTATGATGTTTATTTTAAATACAAAGGAGAAAATGTTAGAACTAATTTTAATCTCAATAAGCAAAGGAAAATTTGACATTGTTGTTTTGTTAATCAAACTGACTGTAGATATTCATTCTTGACCATCTCTGAGGTTCAGATTTGATGAGAGTAAACTAGAATACCAGGAGAGCCCTGCATTTAGAGCTGTAATACGTACACTCAACATTTAAATACATTCAAATGCTACCGATTTAGTTTTTAATATTTTAAAGTGAGGCACATGGATACAGCCAAATGTTCTGATTTTTATTTTTCTCATTTTGTTTTCTGTCTCATGAATGCAACACACTATCTAAATTTAATTTCTCACACTCAAGACCGCACAATTTATCTCTATTTCCTTTACTGGCTTTGTAAGTCTAAGATCCTTCCATTTTTATACCATTTTTTAGGACAACAAATCTATTAGAAACTTTCTAATAAATGCATGTAAAGGAAGTGAATTAGGATAGGTAGTTCTTAAAGGCACACAGGTGACCTGTCATGCAAAGGTGCCCCTGATCAGTTCCAAGAGTGAGTCTGGAGGAGCCTGGGTTTGCATATTAAAGATATAATTGCCTTCCAGATGCTCCCCCAGGATAAGGCTTCAGCTGCCCTCTCTATTGTCTGTGTTCAAATTCTCTGTATTTAAAGCCGTACTGATTCTCTCTCAAGATGCTGACGTTATCGCGCGGTCATGGAACTGCCTTGGGAACAGAGTTAATGAGAAGTCATTAAGTCTGACTCAGCAGCCCTCAGGCAAAGGTCAAGTCAGTTTTTCTGCAACAATATTGAAAGCATAAATGGCTCAATTATGGATGCCAAAGTGATCCATTCCTACTAACAATAATATTAGTCTGTGAACAGAAGACCGTAACGCAGACATTTGTCCCCCTAGAGAAGCAGAAAGAGTCGCTACACTCAAACGTCCAGTCTATTGGTCAAAGATTATTTGGGGTAGGAGATGGTCCCACAAGACCATTTTTTTTGTTTGTTTCACTAAGACTTTTCAATTAGATAGATAGATAGGAAGATATATATTTATCTCTATATAGATCCATATAGAAATCGAAAGAGAAAGAGATTTATTAGAAGAAATAGGCCCACACAATTGTCAATGCTGACAAGTCCCAAGATCTGCAGGTGGCGACCTGGAGACCCAGGAGAGCTGATGCGTTGCTCCAGTCTGAAAACCAGTGAGCTCGAGCCCAAGAAAAACCAATGCTTCGGCCTGAGCCCAAGGGATAAAATATCCCACTTCACGGGGCCGGGCAGGAGTTCCCTCCCACTCAGACTTTCTGTTCTATTCAGATCTTCAACTGATCGAATGAGGCCCAGCAAAAATAAGGAGGAAAATCTGCTTTACTCACTCTAGACCAGAAGACATATAAAATAAGCAGACAGCATTCGGGGAATATTTTCCATCTTAAAAGGCAGACTTTCAGGCAAAGGTTCATGGGGTGGCATGCCAGGTAGTAATCCTTCAACAGAAGTCATGACCCAAGTGCTGTCAGTCACATTGCCCCTAATTCCCTGGTCATCAAGTGTTGTAGACTGCTGTTTATTAAAGTGTGACCAAAGGATTAATTGAATGAGATCCCCTGACTGAATTAAAAACACAGATCCTGGGACCTGACCCTTGACCTACTGAACCAGCTGAATCTCATATACATCTATGGCTTTTGAAAGTAAAAATAACTTATTTTTAGACCTATCCCCTCAGAAAATGGCTTCAAGGACACAGACATAGGCTTATCTGAAAGCTCGGAGCCAAACTTCCCTGATGGCTTAGTGTGGGAGGCAACAAGGATCTCACTTGAGAGTGAACAAAGAAGAACATAAATTGGGGATTCAAAGATCCTTGCTCCATAAATTAAACCCTGAACATCTTTCCAGGAAGTGAGTTTCCTAAATAAAATGGTTCATTGGGGCACGTTTGCTTCATGGCACCTACTGAGTCAACAGAGTCATCTGTTCTTTTTTGATGTTCTTACCTCTAGTCTCTAAAGTTCCGAGAAAAAATTAATAAAAAGAAAAGACCTATTATGTATCAAGCTCTTAAAATAGGCCAGGCTCTATTTTAGGTGCAATCACAGACAGCATTGCTGATTTAATCTGCACAAAGACCCAATGGAATGAGACAGTATTCAATCTCAATGCAACTCAGAGATTCCTTTTGCTTGTCCAAGGCCATGCAGGTAGCACCTCCCTGAGGCACACACTTAAGGCCCAGGGTCCTTTATGTATTGCATCTTCTTGTCCTCTTAGTTCGGAGGACAAGCTAGTTTGGGAGGTATTTATGGAGAGACTTGTTCAGAAAATATGATTATCTTCACGTAAAGAGAGCTCTTTGGATTGGCGAATGAATGCACGTACTTCTGTGTATCGGGGGAAGAGGCACTTGGGTGAACGCCTGTGAGAAACACTGTCCTAAACTCTTCGATTTGCTTTGTTACCAGATAAAACCAAGACACTCTAAGAAAGTATAGCAAGACCCCAATGCATGCACTTCCTCCTGGAAATCCTGAAAAGTACAAATAACTCTTTGAAACAATTGCATGTGAACTGGTTTATACCCGTTGTTTTTCTCTAATTAGATGTGTACTTCCACTAAATGGAAGTCAGAAAGAATGATTCGAATTTGGCAAGATACGCCCTCAGGAATAAAGCAGGCAGCAGGAGTTAAAAGGCAGTTTCTAGCTCCCAACATACAAGAAGGAGGAATGATAAACCATAGCTATAAGAATCTTGTAAAATGCAGAAAGTTCTATAGCTTCTTATTTTATGAGACCTTGCTTTCCTTTAGCTGTTTCTCCACAATGGTTAGTAAGAAAACTTATAAAATACAACAGACCTGTGCACTTGTATAACCTGTGCTACAGTTACATCAGAAAAGTTCTAACCATGACAGCCCTGAGTTTCTGTTCCAAGGGGAGGTCTAATAATGCTTTATTAGAAATGGATCCCCTTCTGGTTTCTGCCCAAAGAACTCAGGATGCACCCCAAACTGTGCTCCTTCTACAAAAAGAAGAATGATTGTGAACAAATGCAGTAGCAAAGCCTAAGAACTTTTTGCGGGTCATTACACAGGCCCTGAGTGAGGACCAACATGCTGTTGTGTATTGGTGGGAGACAAGAATAGTGTGGGACCCCCTAAAGATCAGTGAAACTTGGAGTAAAAAACCTGGACCAGAAAAATCACATATACTATTTTCTTTTTGTAATAAAGATTTTATTTACCTTTTTTAGAGAGCGGGGAAGGGAGGGAGAAAAAGAGGGAGAGAAACATCAATGTGTGGTTGTCTCCTGCACATCCCCACACTGGGGACCTGGCCTGCATACGAGGCATGTGACCTGACTGGGAATCAAACCAGCAACCCTTTAGTTTGCAGGCCAGCACTCAACCCGCTAAGCCACACCAGATACTATTTTCTCAATGGCTAAGTGTCTTCACCAATTTCTCATTTGAGAAGGAACTGAAAATTAATATCAAATGACCACTATGTCTAATCTATGCTGAATATCATTACAAATTTACCAAAAATATTTTTCAAAAACATACAGATTTTTTATTTTGTGTTGTCTCCTAAATGTCTTGAGTTGAAGTATTCTTATGGGTGTTTTATAGATTAAATAACTAGCCTGCTCTTTATGCTTGTATAAAAAAAATCTGATAAGCAATAATTACTCAAAGCATTGCTTTAATGGGTTTCTTTCTTCCTGGATAGTCTGTGCTTTTTGCCACGGTAGGAAGAAAATAAAGAGCTGAAGAAAATATGGCTGTCCCAAAATATATTCCTGCCATCTATTCCAGGGTAGAGAGAGTTGGAGTGAAAATCCCAAGAGATGGAATTGTTCAGGTCAGCATGAAAGCAGGTAGGAAAACAGACTGTTGCTAAGGTAAGCTTTCTGGGAGGAAAATAAATCCAAGGCAGTTGTCCTCAGTCTTAAAAGTGGCTCTATAGTCCTAACAATAGAATGGTCATCAGGGCTTCCAGACACATTAGAGCCAACCAAATAAACACTGAAGGATTTTGAGGCAAATTTGGGCAATCAAATATTTTTATACTTTTTATAGTGTTGAAATAAATGGAGTATTCATGGATTCTCAGAGATCAACATAGGTAGATTCTCACCTATGAATTCTGGTCTTTTTTTAAATATCCCACTAACCAAAGTTGGGAGCAGACCAAGAATTTATTCACTCAGCAAATATTAGGTGAGAAACTCCTTACCTAATTAACTCAGCTTGAGCTAAGTGTGCATCCCTAAACCAGTCCATTGTGATCAGGAAAGAGAGGGTTACAATGTATGAACTTGGGTTTGATCATAACCATGAATGGGGAGGAGGCATTTTTCTACATGTTGCTAAGAAGGCAACTCTATATGTGCCAGTACAGATGGTTGAATTTTCTATCATTGCTCTATTGTCTTGATAAATCTAGTTTCTAAGACCAGGCAAATAATCTATGAACTGCTATATCCATTTTTACCTCCTTAAAAAAATAAGATGCCCCATTCTTGATCCTATGTACAATTTAGATTTGCACACAAAGGATGTGCAAATCACCAAATTAAGGGCAGATTCACCTTAAAGGAAATGGAGTGAATGGCCAATGCAGAATCGTGACTTAGGTTCATACCAGTTAAATTTCAGGTCAATGTTAGCCCTGGGAATCTAACTTGAGTGGCATATTCAATATACTTCCTACTATATTTCAAAGATTGGGTCAAATATGGAAGTGAGGAAGAAGGATCCTACAGATTTGATTGTGGGAAAGGTTGATGTTTGAGATGCACCGAAGGGAACCATATGATAAAAATACATACAAAGAGGTGGCCTATAGAGCATATTATAAAAATATGCTCTATAGATTTGGTCTGTCTTCACCTACTTAACGAAAACATGGGTTTATCTGTTGTGTTCATTAATTCCTGCTACATAGAAGGCCCTTAGTAAATATTTGTTGAATTAACAAATGAATGAATGCAAGAGCAGATAGAGTGTGGCAAATGTAATAGAGTAATATGTTACAATATAAAGGATGGTTTCCCCTGAAAATTCCTTCATGAATATAAATTGAAAATATTTCTCATCTGGGGAGGATGCTAAAGAAAAATTAGATTGTGCTTCCAGAGCCTTCAGGATGCTGGGTCTCAGTGGAAATCTGAGCATCTCAACAGCACTTCTCTCAGAAGTTACAGCCAGAAGAGCTCATTTCCAGAAGCACTTGTTAATTAGAATTCACTTACAGTCCGAGGGTAAGGGGGTTTCATTTGGCTAGAACAAGGGAATTTTGGGGAGTACTTGTTTTTATTTTTTAATGGTGAAAGTCAATGGTTTTAATAAACTGACACAGTTGTGCAACTATCACTCTAAGTCTAGAATATTTCATCTCTGCAAAAAGAAACTTGTGCACACTAGCATTCCCTCCCACTCCCCCGTCCCTAGGTACAGTAATCTACTCTCTGTCTCTATGAGTTTACAGGGCACTTGTTTTTAAAACCTGGTACTTAATTCTTCTGTTTATCACCCCCGAAGCTTCTATTTGTTTTTACTGTTCTTTTTCCCTGACCTCCCCATACACTCTGGCAAATATTTTCACACTTGAGACATTTTAATCATTTACAAAAGGAATTAATGCTGTGAAACCGGCTGAGCTGCTCATGATTTTTTAATTAGCATGCTAGTTCTATGGGGGTTTTTTGTGTGTTACATCCTGGGAGTTCTCACTACATTTTGCTGGTTTATTAATCACCCATTATTCATTGTCAGGATTTGAATTAGCAAATGTGGTTTTTTGTTTACTCTTGGTCCCCCGCCCCCTATATTTCTCTGTGCTTAATTCTAAATAGCAAATGTGTCATAGTGTTTATTTTTGGGGTTCTAACTATTGACAACATGACCATAAAAACTCATGAATCTCTTGTTCATGCTGGTTTTGGTGATGGTCAGTTTTCCATTATTTCATCATATGCCACAGCGAGCTGTGGAAAGAGTGGGGGTGCGGAGCCCTGCTACTCACCCAGGTTCTGAAAGTTACCAGCTCTATGAGTTTAAACTAGTCACTCAGGTCCCCTGTGCCTCAGTTTCCTTCCCCATCCAATGAGAATAGTAATACCCTTCTTTTAGGATTGTTGTCAAATCAACTGAAGCCAAAGGCTGGTAATATCTTCTGGAACTCACAAACCACTTTATCAATCTGAAGCATTGCCAGATGTCCCTTCCACGAGGTTGCTATGATCACTGGCTTAGGTGTGTGGACCCAGAAATACCTGTTGTTCAGGACAGACAGAATCATAGTCAACCCCCTTGCATTTTTAAAAAATTATTGAGCACTTACTGTGTGCCTGACAGTTTTTGAAAACTTGAAAATATACTGGTCAATAATACAGATAAAGTCTTTATTCCCATGAGCTTACATTTGAGTCAGTATGAGATGATAGGGAAAGGATAATTTATATAGAATAGAAAAAATATATACAGGTATATTTATACTCATACTGCAGAAATGATGGTGTACCATTAATGGTGTAAATTGTACACACAGATAAGTTTCTTTAAATCTCCTGTTCTTATTATGCATGCGTATACCTTATAAAATACATGCACGTGCAAAAGAAAACCAAGGTGATGTCTAGAGTGGAGGCAGGGGAGAGCTCAGTTCCTGAGCAGGGCCAAGCCATAGTAGGACTTCACTAATAACCACAGGAAGGCCACTCTCATCTCAGATACAGTTTGTGTTATCTCCAAACTGACCCCCACTCTCTTTTTTCTCTTTTTTTTTTTTTTGGTGAGAGAAAAGCATGTTGCCTCTGACCCAGGAAAGACTCTTTTCTCCACAGTCCTCATACCCCAACTAAAGCCAACAGCTGCATCATACTGTAAACACTTCCCTTGTCCCTCATTCCACCCTAGAGGCTGTGTAGTTGGCCCAAATGATTCACTTTCGGTTTATTCAACTGAAAAAATGAAAAAGTAAAATCACTCATCTCATAATTTTTTGTAAGAGTTAAATGAGATAATGCATGTAATGTGCTATCTAGTACAGAATGATTACTCAATCAATATTAGATAGTATAGCTTTGACAGGGTAATTAATCTCAGCTTTTCCATAACATAACAGAGAACCTAGCGGCTCTGAGAGGATGAATAAAGGTTTATTGGGTAAATATAAACTCAGATTGGATCATTATTTTAACAGTAAAAAGCTATGTAATAGATACAATGTTTTGGACCCTGGTATCTGTATCTTTAGATAACTCATTTAATTTCTTTGGGGGGGGTCATTTCTTTGCTCACCAATAACACAGCAGGGCTAGCTTAAATTCATTTCAATTTCTAAAAATGACCAAAGAAGAAGAATTACAGACAAAACAAAATTATTCAGGGACAAAACCTGAGCAGAATCAAATAGCAAAGGCTTCAAGTCCATTCAGACGGGAGGAACAGAGAAGAGGAGCTTCTGAGTCACATTGCCTGACACGGCCCAGTGACCTAGACAGGAAAGGTAGTTTGGAAGGCTTCTAGGTCATGGGAACCATGAAGGACAGAAAAATCAGCGCTAAGTGTGAACTTCCTGGATGGTTTAGTGGATGGAAGGACAATTAATTTTAAAATGCTTTAAAAAGAGAAAAGGGCTTTTAAAATGTGAGGCCATTCTAATCATGAGCAGATAGGCTCCTTTCATCAAGCATCTTGTTGGTTTCGGTTGATCTAAGATACACTATGTACAGCCTCCCTTGTCTACTGTAGGTTGGGTGTCCCTAAATAACTAATTTTCCTTAAATATATCTTCTTCTCTTCTTTTGAATAGGATTTATTACTTTTGTTGTCGTTATAGAAGTTTTTAAAATACACATTTTTCAACGTAGTGTATGATTGTGCCTTCTCTGGAACCCTTTCTAGGTTCCAAAAAAGTGTTTGTTTATTTTTTACTTCAAATAAATCTCCATAATGAGACACGGAGGAATCGTATAACAACAATGAAGACAAATGCCACCAGACATTGAAAAAACCTACACACTTCACCGGATGAAAAGAATTTGATTGATATTTTGACAGTTGTGCAAATACAACTTATTTTATGTTTCATAGGCACGATTGTGTCTTTTTTAAAATATATTTTATTGATTATGCTATTACAGTTGTCCCATTTGCCCCCCTTTATTTCCCTCCACCCCACACACCCCCCATTCCCCGCCCTTTAGTTTTTGTCCATAGGTCATACACATACGTTCTTTGGCTTCTATATTTTCTATACTATTCTTAACCTCCTCCTATCTGTTTTCTACCTACCATTTATGCTACTTTTTCTCTGTTCTTGTTCCTCCTCTCTCCCCCTCCCACTCTGCTGTTGATATCCCTCCATACCTTATATAAATCCCTTTAACATTTCATATAATAAAGACTGGGTGCTGATGAACTCCTTGAACTTGACATTATCTGAGGAGCACTTTATCTGTCCTTCCATTCTAAATGAAAGTTTTGCTGGATAGAGTATTCTTGGATGTAGGTCCTTGCCTTTCATGACTTGGAATACTTCTTTCCAGCCCCTTCTTGCCTGCAAGGTCTCTTTTGAGAAATCAGCTGACAGTCTTATGGGAGCTCTTTGTAGGTAACTGTCTCCTTTTCTCTTGCTGCTTCTAAGATTCTCTCCTTGTTTTTAATCTAGGGTAATGTAATTATGATGTGCCTTGGTGTGTTCCTCTTTGGGTCCCACTTCTTTGGGACTCTCTGAGCTTCCTTGACTTCCTGGAAGTCTATTTCCTTCACCAGATTTGGGAAATTCTCCTTCATTATTTGTTCAAATAAATGTTCAATTTCTTGGTCTTCCTCTTCTCCTTCTGGCATCCCTATGATCCGATGTTGGGCCGTTTACAGATGTCTTGGAGGTTCCTAAGCCTCTCCTAATTTTTTAAAATTCTCGTTTCTTCTTTCTGGTCCACACCGTTGACTTGAA
This sequence comes from Micronycteris hirsuta, assembly GCA_004026765.1. Lineage (NCBI taxonomy): Eukaryota > Metazoa > Chordata > Mammalia > Chiroptera > Phyllostomidae > Micronycteris > Micronycteris hirsuta. The sequence continues at coordinate 18,665 of PVJI01023259.1, forward strand.
TCCCAGTTTCCTTCTCTTCTCTTTTGGTTCCCTGCACATTTCCCTTCATTTTCTTTAGCGTATCCTTCATTTGTTCATTTATTTGCATCCAACTTTCTTCCAATTTTGTGAGCATCTGGATTACCAGTATTTTGAACTGTGCATCTGATATGTTGGCTATATCCTCGTCCCTTAGTTGTAATTTTTCTGGAGCTCTGTTCTGTTCTTTCATTTGGGCCTTATTTTTTTTTCTTGGCGCGCCTGTTACTTTAAGGCGTGGAGCCTTAGGTGTTCACCAGTGCAGGGTAACCTATGTTGTTGTGTTGTGACGCATCCTTTAGGGGCGGGGCCTGGGAGGGAGCAATGGCACTTGCTCTGTTTACCACCGGCTCCCATTCACTCCCCCATAAGCTCTCCTGTGAGGCTGGGAGCCTCTCCCACCACAGCCGCCTCAACCCCCTCAGGTGCTTTTAACGGGTGGTCCAAGGCTTTATTCCCCGCAATGGTGGGTTGTGATGGTGGGCTGCGTGGCCTGCTCCACTCCCCAGCTCCTTCTCCTGGTCAATATGCATGTGACTGAGGGACTAACTGGTCCACCATTCTTGGCCCCGCTGGTTCCCACGGGCTTCTCTGGGTGCACTGGCCGCGTTTTGGGCAAACTGCCATCTTGCTGAGCGCACGCTCTCTGCCAGGCTCCACTGGATGAACGGTCTGGGTGAACGTGTCCTCTCTAACTTCTTGGCTGTCAGACTTCCACTCAGTTCGATTCTCTGTCCATTCTGGTTGTTTGTTTTGCTTTTTAACTTGTTGTTTTTCCTCTGTGGTTGTGAGCGGAGGCCCAGTGTGTCCACCTATGCCTCCATCTTGGCCAGAAGTCCTACTTTTGTGTCTTTTAAAATGGTTCAAAATGTTGTCAGCAGTGGCATTTGGTGCCAGTTTGGTTATGACCAAAGTAGATCTAATTCTGCTGCTTTTGCCGAGAAAGTTTTCAGTTGCTAAGACAGCATGTCCCCAGAAGACCCGTGCATGGATATCAGTAGGCAATATTAATTTTTCAGATACCTAGACCTGGCTCTTGAAAACCATCCAGGTATAGGAGGCCATGACAGATTTCCTCAAAATATGAGAAAGGACATCTAAAAAAAAAAAACAAAACAATCTTATTTTGTTAAACTGTCCACTATAGTGTTCCTTGAAATGTTTTTAGCCTGTATCATTCTTTGGATTATCCTTTGATGCCCCACATTGTCTCTTATTTCAGCCTCATGCACATGGGATCAGACTGGGCCACTCCTCTAAAGTAACAGTACATACGCATGAAGAGATCCAAGAGGGAAGAAAAGTTTCCCAGAACTTCTAAGTCGCTTATGAAAAATAAATAAATAAGGAAAAGGATCATATGCTCTGGGTCTGCTCCCAAGATCTGTGCAGAACACTGAGTGTGGAAGGCGGTGAGTGGGAGGCGGCCCCCACTGACAGCCCTCCAAGTGATCACAGCCTTTGGTTGTCTCCTCCGCATTGCACCAGAGTCAGCTTGTGGGAGCAGGAGGCTATGACAGGGGTGGTGGGACGCTCCTTCTGGGGTTAGATGATCAGAGATGACGTGGCTTGCATCTGCCTTGCTCACTTGCTTGTCCTCTGAGGTAGACGGAGTCTGTCCAGAAAGTATCCAGCCACACAATAGCAGCATTTATTGAAAAAGCTGCCAGAAAAATTGCACATAGGACACCTAAGTCCCCTTCAAAGTAGGCACCTTGGGACCGCACACAGCTCTCCCTATTGTCATCAGCTTCCCCGTTGTATTTTCCTGAATCTCATCCATGGGCTGAAATCTCTTCACTTTCAAAAATGATTTTAGTTTTGGGAAAAGCCAGAAGTCTCAGGGCACCAAATCAGGGCTGTAGGGGGGCTGAGTCACCTGAATGATTTGATGTTTCACTAAAAAACTCTGCAGAGGATGGGATGCATGAACGGGCGTATTTTCATGGTGATGAAGCTGCCAGTCACTAGTTTGCCCATAGCTGCATCCTTCTGAATCATTGGAATAGTTTCTGTGGAGGAATGTTGAAGCTTAACACAAAATTTGATGCAGGTTTCTTGCTCTACTTGCTCAGTCATTTTGAATGCCATGGCTACACAGCACATTTGCTCACTCAGTGGCCTCTGCAGGCCCCACTGACTGGTACAGTGAGGTCGTCATTGTTCACGCATGCGCCTTACAGTCCACTCTCCTTGGCTGCCAATGTTGCCCAAACAGTTCTCTATACTAACAACGGCTGGGCTTTTTCCCAGACAGACCTTGTGTCACTTGCTAGGAGAGAATTCAGAAGCCTTGAGGTCAGCCACGCCATAGAGAGGCCCACAGGGACCTGAGACCTCCATCCAACAGCCACATGAGTGAACTTATAAAAGGACCTGCAGGCCTGTCAAGCCTTGAGAAGACCAAACTGCACCTCCAGTCCAGCCTCCTGGGAGCCTCTGAGCCAGAACCACACCCCCTCAGAAACTGCGAGGTAACAAATCCTTCTAAGTTTGGAGTTAATTTCTTATGCAGCAATATACATCTATGGCAGTGTTCTGCAGACCAAAACAGCTCTCAAAATTAAGCAAAGGCAGAGGTCAGGGAGGCCTCGGCTCTTGCAGAGAGGTAGCATGGAGAAAATGTGGCGACCGTGAAGGCATTTCAGAGAGAAGAGAACTTCTGCCTGCCTCTCACCTCCCGACCTGTAGCTCCTCTATCCAGGAAAGTCACTGAGGCTAGTTTCTTGTGTATCTTTCCAGCACATTCTGAGCATTTCCAGTGTTGATTGTGAACATCTCTGATCCACACAAATACTAAGAATTTCTTGTTGTGGAGGAGGAAAGCATGACAACTCGTGAAAACTTTGCACCATGTTTTAACCCTGTAGCTTCATTTTACAATCCTAGTTTTGAGCACCTATTGCCTGAACTTGCCTCCTTTTTGTTCTATGTTTCTATTTTTCCCAGACCCGTAGAACAGACTATTGAAAGCTGTGTTTGGATTTGGGATTGTCACAAAACCACTCGAGTAAAAACTTTTCTAAGTCATCACTTCCATTCATGCCGCAGACTAGTTTCCATTAGTTCGTCTTTCCTCCCTTTCTGGAAATATTTAGCTTTCAAAAATTCATTGTTCGTTTTGAAGGTGTTCAGCTGAGGGTCCCTGAATATGGCATTAGCAGGCTTACGGAATTGTGAAGTTTCCTTGTTGTATATGAAACTCGCCATTAGTCACTAGGGTTTTATTCTTGTTCACAAACCTCACAGGTTTCTTTGACTTTCCACACAGCCGGCCCACGAAGTTACACTTTCTTCCTGGGAACTTACTTGTATTATACGTCAGCATTTGCAATCATGTTGCCTACCCTCTGCTTTTTTTTTGTTTGTTTGTTTTAAGCTTAACTTTTAAATAAGATAAAAGACTATCTGATTTAACATTTCAGAGTTTAATAGAAATTTATCTCTGTCTCCAGTACCCAAAAAGAAGTTCTTTATTTTCACTGGCTTACAAATTTTTTATTCAAATGCAATGTTTCCATGTTTCTTTACCTCCACTCCCATGATTCTGTTTCATGTCTGCTTTGTAACCCCAGTTCACTATTTAGCCTATGCTTCACTTCAATTTAGAGTTGGCTACACACTTTATTTTTAACCCCAGACCACAGCACATAGTCACATAATTTAAAACACACACACACACACACACACGCACGCACACACACACACAATGATTAACATGTTCTAAAAGTCATAAAATCCAAAGCAGTCATGCGGTTTTATTTGCTTAGCAGAGTGTACTTTATTTTTATTTTTAAAAGGTTTGTTTTTGCCTCTAGCTGTGTGTTTCAGGACTTTTCCTTTGTTTTAACCAATTTTTACTGTGACTCTGTGGAACATGCAATAAGGGATACCATTCCCAGTCCTGCCACGGTAGAACAATCAGCTCTTGCTCCTGGGTTCTCTTAGGTTCCTCCACCCAGAATTAACTGACTTCATTTTTTGTTTCTGGCCCCTGCCTCATAAGGCCAACTACTAATAGTCTATCTACTGTGCATGATTTCCCAGGTTTTTTTTAAATTGTTTTATTTTACCTGTATTACCACTCATCAGGGTCAGTTTTGTCCCACTTATCTGTTGTACTAACAGACAATGCAGTTTTGTCCCACTTATCTGTCTAAACTAACAGACAAGTTTATATTCCCTGTGGAAATTCCATGGATGGAAATGTGGGGGCTTAATAAATCAATATCTTAAATAAAACATCAACAGCACGAAAATGCTACAGGCTGATCTTCTAAGAAGCAACGATTGCATTAGTACAAACCCAGAGAGCCTGGCCCCGTTCCAAGACTCTCAGAGATTATCACAAAAATGGAAGCACTTTGAGGGAAGCCTGCAGATTCAGTGCTTAGGAAAACACTACCTGGGATGCTTGTAAGAGTCACAGATTTCTAGGCCCCAGTCGCAGGGATTCTGATTCGGAGTCTGAGGTGGGGCCCGAGGACCTGCGCTCTCCAGGATTTCTATGAAACCAGGTTCAGTCTCATGCTTTGAGAAGATTTCGATGAGAAACACAGAAAGCTCTTCCAGGATCAAAATGTGTATGTTCCTATAGTATTGGAACAAGGAGGAAGATGAAGTAAAAGTCTGTCATGTGTGGGAAATAGTGATCCCTCTTCCAGATTTTCTAGAAGATTCTTTAGAGAAAGTGTTATTAAAGGAATCATTCCAGTAATTCAAGAAAAAGTATATTCATGGGAAATTGTCTTGCAAAGAGTGTAAGGAAACTATTTGAAATGGCTTTGAAACATGAAAAGACAAAAATCTAAATGAGAACAGGCACTGTTGACAGGATGGGAAATTTGAAAGATGGGAAATTCGCTAAGGTGAAGGCTGAGTTCATCTTTCCAAGGTCCATGAATGCCAATGGTTCCACCTGCTCTGTTAGAACTTCACAGACATACACCAACTCCCATGTAATCTAGAAAACATTATTTGAACCAGGTATTTCCCTATAGAGCAGCTTCTTGTTCCTGGCTGCATAACAGAATTATCTGGGAGCTTTAATAAATATTTACA
>PVJI01023260.1:0-23746 GCA_004026765.1 Micronycteris hirsuta
ACCTATAAAGGAAAAATATAGTAGTAACGTTTTAGTGTTTCTCTAATTTGCATATTTTGTCAATTCTAGATTTTTTTAGACAGTGTAAATGTATAATATTATTTTAGTGTTTGAACAAAATTAAGGATATTTTAGTTTGACTCTCTTTAACAGATTAAAAAATGGACACAAAAGAGTGTGATCAGACATGTTTACACAGTAAGTTAAAGAAAAATTAATAGCTCATAGAGAAATGTGAAAACTTAATTCGATTTAGAAAATAAAGAGTTTGAATAATAAATACTTAAATAACTACATTTTGTCTTAGGAATGCATCTCATGCATTGCATATCATTCTATTTGCTTTCCATGTACTTACTCAACGCTCATATTAATTTTCACTTAAGAAAAAGTTATGGTCATTTTCATTTACAGAGTGGGAAATTCAAGTGCACTGAGATTTAGATATGTTTCCAAGCACAAATTGAAGATCTGGTATTTAAAGTTAGTTTTGTTTGAGTTCACAGCCTAAACCCTTAAACATGGTTCTCTACAATCAAGAATTCTGCACATAGAATCTCTAAAGTAAATAGGGTCATCCTACAGTTTTGTTTTCTCTCTATAATCTCTGCCACACCTCTATTTCAGCACTTATTTTCTTCGACCTATAACCTTTATATCTTTCTTATTTCTATTATTCTTGGACTTCTATCCAAATCATGGCTATTTGATCATTAAATCTTGACATTGGATGGGACTTTGGGGGTCATTTCTAACACCTTCATGTCACATATTAGGAAATTGAAATGCAGACATTTAAAATTACTTGCCTTAGGCCCTACCTAGAAGATGGTAGTACCACAGATGAAAGCATATCTTCTGCCAGCTCTATTCTCCTGACGGTAAACCAGTAACCTTCTTTTCCTTCCTATAATGTTTATTCTACAACAGTAGAAACAGGACAGTGTAAAGATGTTTTAAAAGAAGGCCTTAAAACTTGAAGGAACAATTTGTTGTTTTATTTCTTTTCAAGAAGGGACACACTAACAAACCTGAAATTACAAACATAAGAGTGAACAATGACCTTTTAAAATATTGGAGAAGTATAAAATATGTTTGCTTTCTTAGAATAAATAAGAATGATAATTATACTATTCTATGAGTCAAGACCATGAGTAAAAAGGCTGATTTGTAAAGCGATTTGAAATCTTAGAAACTTAATGCAATAAATCTCCACTGTTTACTCAAGTCACAAGTGGGTGGCAGTTGGATAACTCCACTGGACAGATCACCTCAGCAGCAACTGAAGGAGAGAACCCCCCCGCATCACGCTGCTCTGTTCTCTCCTGGGAACTTCTAAGAGGGGGCTTCCAGACCGGCATTCTTCCACTCTGCGTTCAGACGGAGACGCAGAGGACCCTGCAAACTGACGTATGGCAGGGCTTGGATTCACACACGTCGTTTCTGACCGCATTACATTTGGATAGAATCCAGTTACATGACCCTAACATAATTATATGAAAGACTGAGAAAGATCATTTTTCTGTGTGTCTAGGATAAGAAAAGTGAGCTGGCTGGCGCACATCTTGTCAGTGCATGGCTCAGATTAAGTTCTACTATAGTCTATTCCCAAATGGAATAATACTCTGGTAATTAAGACTATGCTTTTAACCAAAAGAAGGCAAACAAGGTGGACAAAACAATGCAATCTGAAAAAAATGAATTTTATAAAGACTGTGTGTATAGCTTATCCAGACATGTACTAGTTTTTGGTACATGCAACTACATTTTTTTTCCAGTTATAAATGTCTAAATAACTTTACCAAGTAGGTCAAAACTTTTCATTCATATATCAAACTTTGTATCTAATATCCATGTTGCTTCAGTGTGCACTCTTGATATATTTTACTAAATATAGCTTTGATTAGAATTTGGTATAAAAATAAGCATATGCATTTATTACCTCTTTCTAAATGCATACTCAATCCCTATGTGTATCTAACACTCATAAAACATAAATGTGGTCTGGTTATCTTTTTGCCTCCAGAAAAATTTACCAAATTAAAGTAAACTATTTCCTATCCCTACACACTCTCTTAAGTCAGTCTTGACAAATGGCAAAATCAATATAAAACTGTTAAATGCATTTTGTACTTAATTTGTGTTCTCTAATCAATTGTTGCAATATATAATGTATTTTACAGTTGTAAAATATCAACATCTTGGAGCATAATACAATACTACTGTGGAGTATTGTAGCTTGTAATGCATTGTTTTTTGTCTGAAAAATAATTCTTACTAATAGAACTAAGCCCCTAAGACTCACATTTCCTTATATGACCTTATCCTGTAACTATAGTTGACTTGGCAACGGTAGAGAGTTGACTTGAATAAAGCCAGTTACTATTTACCTCCTGGAAATGCAAGGGGATCCTTTGAATTAAGTTCAGTGTTTTTTTTGTGGCATGTTTGGAACTTTAAACTTTTACATAAAAACTATAACATTTGAGCTTTCCATATTCTATCCTGTGAGTTTTTATTCAGAATATATGTCAACAGAAACAAAAAGGAATGAAGCTAACATACAGAAAAAAAGAACAAAGTACATAAAAATCTCTGGGTGATTTGTCCAATGACAAAGTTTAGCTCTTGTCAAAAAAAAAAAAAAAAATCTGTAATATTGCCCTGGGAATTATTTACCGACTGTTTATTTTTAAAAGATGGTTGAGCAGGTTTCTTTACTTAAAATCAAAAGAGATTCAGCTGTAACAAATTCTACTTCAAACGTCTCTCAGATTCAGGGAAGCTGTACACATAAATAGTATGCCCGTTTCAAGATAACATGCATTTTATATTTTACTTTGACTAGCAATAGTAAGAAAAAAATTAGACCTTATAAGTAGAACAACACAAATAGGGACAATCTTAGCTTTTTATTTTTTATGCCAATGCCAATTAAAACTCTAAAAAGTGGAATACATTTTGAATTTTCAAGCAATGAAAGTTCAAACATCACTAGCATTGAGGTAACTTGTTTTAAAAAATCACAATCTATTTTCTGAATAATTTGGACATATTTACTTGTAACCCAACCCACAATTCTTTTAACACTATTTCTGCAAATGATGCTTTGTTAACTAATATGTGACTGCAGATAAATGGCCTGTTTGCTTAAGAATTCTAGGAACTAACTTAAATAGAAACAGACTTCGACCTTTAGATATTCTGGCACTGGCGTATTTACTGACCTTATATCCACTTCTGAACGTACTATGTTGGTTTGCATGTAGTTTCCTCAATGGAGAACTACCAACCCACTCTTTTTGATTCCTTTGTTCTTTTTTTTCCTCACTTTATAAAAATCCCTGCCCGTGCCCAGTTGTTAAGATAATATTTGAGAGGAGAATCTGCCGTCTTCTCAAGCTTCCAGCTTTTGTAAACAGCACTTTTTCTTTCACCAGCACTTGCTGTTTTTGATTGCTGGCTTTTGAGGGGCAGACAGCCAAACCAGAGTTCCATAGGAGAATTGTTGAGTCAGCCAGGAGGGCTCAACCCAGACAGGTTTCACCCTCCTCTGTATAATATTACTGGGGAGAAACAATGACCAGCCTGAGTCTCAACAACTTACAGCAGACTGACCCTGCTGCAGAAACTGCAGAGATTTCCCAACAGCTGCCAATAATTTTTTATATCAAGGACTCTCCTTGGTCTCTCTATCATGACATCAGCTCCCTATAAGCCAATGACTAATTAAAATCGTTTTGCCAAAGGTTTGGTTAATAGGAGGAGATCTCTATGTATGAGCTTCCATGTTATTACATAATAGGATTCTACTCAGAAAAGATCTAAATTGATGGTTCAAAAAAGGGGGAAATTTCACTACCCTTCCAGACATTACAACTCAGGAAGAAAAGAAAAAAATAAAAATTAGTCTTTTGAATACCCTAAATTCTTCTCCTAGAGGCTCAGGAGTTCCTGAGGTGCTGGGTACAATAGGGGAGTTGATGCCACCTCCCAAACCCAGTGTGTCTGCAGAAGCAACCTGGGCGATTCCCTCACCACAATGTGAAGGGGAAAAGTGGCACTTTTAAAAAACTTAAGTGGCTGAAATCAACCATGCCAGATATCTTCCCTGTCTCTTCTCAAGCTTCCTTAAAAAGGTATCAAGGACAAATAAAACATCATGTCTTTTCTACAATTATTAGTAGTACTGTTTATGTGTGTGTTAAAAAAGTAAAAACTATCCCAGATATTTTATTTTCCAGGATCATGTGTTCTCCAAAAATATTTGATATTAAAGCTGATTTAAGTTTGGTTGATGGCTGTTAGAGTTATTAACATAAAATATATTTTTCTATTGACTGTATTTACAAAAAAAAGTTCATGTTATATCTATTATGTCCCTTGAAAATGTGAGTGTGTTTGTCAGTGAAAAAAACTATTCCTAGATGTTATGAACTGTATTCATAGATTTGTCAATCTAAATAATGCTAATTAGTTACTTTTAGTTGTCCCTAGAGAATAAGCTTTCAAAGAATTAAAAATTTTAACTAAGTTGGTAAAAAATACTATATGGTTTTCGTAATAAAACATACAAGGTATGGACATTTATGTTTGAGGAATCAGGAAATAAGTGGGTTGTTCTACAGTTGCTTATTTCTAAACGAGATAAAGGAGGCCAACTAAAAGTGACTAGGAAAGTTGTAAAAAGTTTATAAAGAGAAAATTATAGAAAAGAAAAGGAGGTAAAATGGATAAAAAAACAAAAAGGAAAAAAATTGAAGAAGGCAAAAAGTTAAAAAGAGGTTAAAAAAGAACAGGAAAGAAAAAATAGAAAATTTTAAAAATGATTAGCCATAATACATCATCATCAATGAAGACAAATTTTGTATTTAATAACACTGACTTTTTTCAGCTATGACTTATATTTAGTATTGTATAACATATAGTATTATATATGTTATATAATATATAATTCAAGGAACCCCTTCATTTATTTTTCTTTTCTCCTTAGAGTGTTGACACATGAAGAGATACTCTTTTATTTAATATGGTAGAAATATGCCAATTGATAGTCATGCATATCATGAGAAGCCATAAAATTAATACCACTTTAAAAAAGCGACACAAAGGGTTATGAAAATAAAGGGCCTCTAGATGAAAATTGATGTGCATATTGCAGGAAGGACACTGAAAAAAGGATTATCTTAAGCTTAATAAGGAAAATGGAGATGCGGGAAAAATGAGAGAGAAGTGGCCTGTAGGAACATGGTGGAACAGAGTAGTTACTCTGATGATAAATAAAGAGGCCCAGACATTTCCCTTAATTTAAAAAAAAAATTGCTATTTCCCCACAGGAGCCACAGGTACAATTGACAATGGGGAACACATTGATTGATTCTTTAGTCAATACCAGAGCTACTTATTTGGGTCTAAAAACAAAAATGGGCAAAGACATCAGGCAATCATCTCAGTAGCTGGGGTTAGAAGGAATGAAAGACCTTTTTTCAATCCTTCCTAGTGTTTAAATTTTAAGAGACTTATTCTTAATCTGAAAATGGTTTAGAGTTATTCCAATGAGTCCCTGGAATACCTCAAGGATTTGTTCCCTCTCCTTATAAGACAGGAATTTTAAACTAATTAAGTCTTTTTTATATACTCAAAGTATGTGGTGTGGTAAGTTTTATCAAATAAATAAATAATAACTATGTTCTATTTGTATACATATATTTTTATCATTAAAATGGATATTCTACAAATCATATACAAATCTTCAGGAGTCTATAAAGTCCTGATATACTTTTATTGGTAATTCTAATTTTTACAGAAAAGTAAATCCCTTAAAGTGTTATATAAAAGCAAATTCCTTTGTCAATTAATTTACAATCAGATCTATAAACATGTCATTTTTCAGTTTTTGTGTCATTTAGAGATAGCCATTATTTTACTCTGATGCATTAGCAAATATGCTAATCTTCAGAAAGATCTATGGAAAGGACTCTGACCTATTCTAAAATATGGGTTTCTGAAATTATTTGCAGAACTGGATATTTGAACTGGATGTTTATGAAACTCCAAGGAGTAAATTAATTCATGAAAATACTGGCCAATAATCAGGATAAACACAAATTGATTATGGTAATAAATGAACTGAGAGTATTTATTGTTTTATGACTTTGTTCAAAATATTGCTGATTTTTAAATACTATTTCAGATATAAGGAAACTTTTTTTTTCTTGGAGCAAGTTGGTAAATTATATGTTTATAAGAAATATTGAAACATTTATATTTTCCCCTGATCCCTCCAGAATTTGGAGACCCTTAATTAGTAAGTATTATTTTCATGGCAATACATTTTCATGAGTTCAATATAAATCTGTTTTCCTTATAACAGAACACAGTTGGAAACTGGTTTTATTAACCAAAACTTTGACTATACTGTCATGTTTGAGAGATATGCCTAAACTGTAGATGTCAGCAGAAAGCTTTAAGAAATTAGGTATAGGAAATAAGTAGCATAAATGGTAGGTGGAAAATAGATCGGGGGAGAGTATAGTGTAGTATAGTATAGTATAGTGTAGTATAGTATAGTATAGTATAGTACAGTGTTGTGTAGGAAATGTAGAAGCTAAAGAACTTGTATGTATGGCCCAGGGACATGAACTAAGGTGGGGAGAATGAGGGTGGGAAGAGGTGTGCGGGTGGAGGGGGATAAAGGCAGGAAAATAGGACAGCTGTAATACCATAATCAATAAAATATATTAAAAAAATTAAGATTGACTTTGGAAGCCTATAAAAATCCCTTGGAAAAACAGCTTGGTACCTTGCTTATTTGCATGGTTTATGGTAGTCTTTCCAGGTAAAGAGCAAAGCTTGCTTTCTTGGGAGATGGCAAAGAAAAAAAACTTTTCAGAAGACAATTTTCAGGACCTTGAGAAGTTGAGAAATTTACCCACATTTATGGGTATGACAGGCAAAGACTTATGGCAGCTATGTGGCTTGGCTTTTTTGCCCTAAGTTTCCAGCAAAGCAGGTTTAAAAGAGCCTATATAATCAATTGCTAATCGTGTTATGCATATGCAAATAATCAGGCAAAGTTAAAACAGGACTTAATGTAGTATATGGTCTTAATTTGGCTATCCTAGCTATAAACGAAAATGATTTTAGAGAAAAAAAATGGGTTTCAACAACACACATTAGACTCTAGTTCAGTTACTTGTCTTTAAAGTTTTATTTTTCACCTGTAATCTCAACTGGATCCAAAATTTTCTAACTTTCCTAAATATTGTGGCTATAACCCTGTGAACTACTGTTGCACTTTCTTCCCATCCTTTGACTTGACATGACTGAGAACTATTTTTTTCTGAGATTTGCAGCTAAATAACATGACATTAACTTGAAAAATCACCACAACAGCTTGAACAATCTCAGTGACTGATGCTGTGTAAGCCATGCTGAATTTACCTGAGGACCGAATGTCATTCCAGCAAAAGAAACTGAGGCTTACACCCTGAGATCATCTCAATTGACAGCCTTAAGGACTCAGAAGCTGGTTTATAATTGGTTCTGATCATTAACCTTTATTATTACTTCTGTTTTCATAGACCTATCTCTTATTAAATACCTGATTGTTTTCTTAACAATATAGACCCCACTTCGAGAGCCCATCTGCCTCATCATCTCCTATAATGAGAGTCAAAAATTCAACTGAACTGACATATCAGAAATAAGTGAATAAATCACTGAAATGAAACAATGTGACAACTTAGTTTCAGGGATGTGAATTTTTATTACAATAGTTAAAATTTCAAATGTGAGACTAAAAGCACCAGGACTCTTCCACCTTGAAGCTTCTCCTTTTTCTAAATTCTAAACCTAAAAGTTATGTCTCACAAAAACTGAGGGAGATTCATGTTAAACCAATGTCCCCAATACTATGCTGCAGATTAGTCAGCGAAACCTCCATGGAAATGGAATAAAAAAAATTGACAATGGGGAAGTGTAACCAAACCCATCATTCTTTTAAAATTATTTTCTAAATGATAATCTGTTAGCTAATATGTGACTACAGATAAAGAACCTATTTGCTTATGAATTTTAGAACTAACTTTGAAAGAAGCAGACTTTGACCTTCAGACACTTTGGCTCTGGAATATTTGCTGACCTTCACCCAGTTATCTGAACAGACTGTGTTGGATTGCATGCAGTACCCTCAAATGAAAACTGAACCACTTAATTTTGATTCATTTGTTCCAGTTTCTTTTTCTCCTCTGCTTTACAAAAACCCCTCTCCATGTGTAAATATTAAGAAGGTTACTGTGGCCCTGGCTGGTGTAGCTCAGTGGCTTGAGCACAGGCTGGGAACCAGAGGGTCCCAGTTCGATTCCCAGTCAGGGCACATGCCTGGGTTGTGGGCCAGGTCCCCGGTGAGGGCCATGTGAGAGGCAACCATACATTGCTGTTTCTCTCCCTCTCTGTCTCCCTCCCTTCCCCTCTCTCTAAAAATAAATACAAATATTTTTTTTAAAGAAGGTTTTTGTGATAAGTGTCTGTCATTTTCTCAAGCTGCTGGTTGTTTAATAAACCACCAGCTCCTGCCAATTGATTATTGGTTTTGGGGAAGTAGGCAGATGAACCTGCGTTTGGTATCGTGCATACTGAGACCTGAACTTTTATATGAGAAGAAATGTAGTGCCCAGAAAGTTTTAATCTGTGGAAGAATTGGCCTATAAAATTCATTAGAGAAAATCTGTTTTAGCTCATCCTGCAGGAACCATAGCACTAATAAAGAAGTCTGGTCTCAAGGTGCAAGAGTGTAATTTCCTGTCTGTTAGGAGCTATAATTTGGTTAATGTATTAATATTTGTGACTATGAAGAAAAGAGACCATCATTTGTTATTAGCTTCGCAAATATATGTAACAGTAATTAACTCTTCTCTCACTGGCAGGTTATGATACTTGAGTGTCATGGCTTATAGAAAAGAAATAGAATATTGTTCCAATTTTGAAATGCAAATGTTCCCCTAGCTAACAGGATTATAGCCAGAAGTCTTTCTAAGAACAAAATTACAACAGCCTACTCATTTGTCAGTGAGATTTTGTTCTGTAAAGTGGACCTCTGAAGTATAGGTAGCATGCACAATGCAGTTAATTCCTAGATTGAAAATAAACACAGTTCACTCAGGAGATTATAAATGCTAGTGATGAAAAGCTTGTGTCATTTATGAGTGATATAGTCAGTGGACTTTTATAAAAAGTTATTATACAAAAATGAATAAATGCAAAGATAAGAAAACTATTTTTCCAAATTGATAGTGCTTTATACACACATAAGCTTTTTTCCTTTTCATTTTGTTAAATAAAGGTGTATTTCTGCTTACTTTCGTTTACACGTATTAGTGGTTGTCACTTATTATTTGTTCTTAGTGACAATAAGAATTCGGTAGGTCAAATAATTGTTTAGATGCTTTAGATTATTTATGACAAATTATTTTAATAAACTGTATTTTTAAACTTGTCCTTTTCCTTCTTCCTCCCCCTAGGTCTTTCCTATGTAAATAATTGATAATTTGTCCCACTTCAAAGCAATGAATTTGATACTTTGAAAAGAAACTGTCAAGAAAATTATGGGAAACTACTTTTTCAAAGCTTTTATTTTCCCCTAAATTGGAGTCTCATTTGTGAAACAAGCCAAATTTAAACATAACTCTGGCCTAGCCCAGAAAGGTGCCTTGATAAAATTATATCATAATCACACCTGTTTCATTCTTTACTTTGGAAGTTATGATGGTCAAGGTAAGCATGTGTCATTGAAACTACATTTAATTCTAGAGTTTATTCTCAGTGAATCCAGACATACCCACGGGTCTCTGTTGTGGAACTCCTTGATAGAGAGAGCTCAGAAGATACAGTGTCATAGAAATGCATATTTGAAACATACAAGGTACTATTAAAAATTGTCACCCCAATAAATCTAATAAAACGTTTTTTAAGAAAAGTAAAACTGAAAGAGAGAGAGAGAGAAAAAGCCCAATAAAGATAGCACTAGAAGAATAAGATTAAACAGTATCCCTGGAAGGACTGACTTATCCAGGAAAGCAGAAATTATGTGTTGCCACCTTGGAAACACCCATCCCCAGGTAGAAGATGAGTATAAAGCTCTAAAGAAAGAACCTACTAGAAGTTCGGTATGCATGCACATATACACATCTTTCCACAACTGGCTCCTTCCTTGGCATAGCAACTTAAAATTAGAAAGCTTATAGAATTCTGAGCCAACATGAGACATAGCGTGTTCCTTCTCATGAAGCCTGCAAGGTGCACTTCTCTGGAAGAGATGAATTCATCTGTGTAGTTACTATCCTGTTATTTTTGAGGTCTAAGAAAAATGTACTTGGAATGTACCATGTAATCAAATTGGGTGAACCATATGTCATGTTGATAATAGAATTAAATCTTTCAGTAACCATATACATTTCTGGAAACATATTGTTGATTTTTTAAAGAGGATGATTTCTTTAGGGAAAAAACACCAGTCTAGTAGTCCAAGGGCTTCTATCATTATCTTTGCTTAGTATTGTATCGTTCCCCCAAAATGAGTGAACTACTTTAGGCATCATCTGCCACCTTTGAGAAATGAACAAATTGATCTAAGAACTTCTATGGTTTCTAATATATTTAAGACTATTGTTTTTAAAATCTATCAAAGTTATACATGTTCATAAAGTAAGAGTAAAAAAATATCCACAAACTTTGTTACCAGAATATGGAAGTTCTATTAACATTACTATTTTGAGTTATTCCTGCATTTGCCTTTATGTTGCTAAATAATGTATTTATGTTACTTCCTTTGATTTTTTCAATAAGCATAGACAAAGTTCTTATCAATAGATCATTTACTCTGTGAAAGAGTTGGATTTGCTGTCTTCACATTGTCTTACAATCCTTTGATGAGTATATTATGAATAATGTCTGAGAAACATTTTTTCAGAAGGAAATAATCATTGTTTTGTCCCATTTGTTACTAAATGTATTCATTCCTAATTTATCACTAAACACTCACAAATAGGTATGTATGGTATGTTTGAGTGCTGGCACTTTTTGTGTGTTTACATACATGTTTGTTTCTGTCTCGCTATTAGGAACAGGTCTCTCCCAAGAACCTTTTCTAACCTTATCAGAGCGACTTGATTTGTCACTATGCTTGCCATGCATCCCTGTTACAGAGACCCACAACTGCCAGCATTTCAGTCCATCCATTGACATATCGCTTTTGTATGAACACCGTTTTCCTGGACCCATGCCTCCTGCTTTTTGTTTGATTCACTAATTTGGTTGCATACCAACTCTAGTAATTTTATGGTAAGGGTACATGGAGTTAAAATTTTTGAGACATAGACTATCTGAGATTATCTTTATTTTATCCTTACAATTAACTGCTAATTTGATCGTAACATTTACGGTATGGTATTTTTGTTTGTTTGTTTGTTTGTTTTGAGATATTGTTATTCTGTCCAGTAGTTTCCACAATCACTTATTTTGATATTTTTACATGAAAAACCTATCTCTCTCTCTAATTAGACCCTTATTCCTAAAAGTATTTAGAATGATCATTTAAATTTCCCAGTTCCATGTTTTATTTTTATTTTCATCCATTATACTTCCACCATAGTAGACCCTTCCTAAATGAAACCTTATATCCTTCAAAATTATTTTTTAAAAATTGTGTTATTTATTAATTGGATTCCTCTACTTTATTTTTATTATATATACACATATATGTGTATATGTATAATGTATATATGTATAATGTACATATGTATATATCTATATGTATATGTATGCATATGCATATGTGTGTATTTATACAGAGAGAGAGAGAAAGAGCTCTTGTTGTGTAATTCAGGGAACTCCCAGATTGATCCACCAGTTTCCACTAATTTTCTCATCTTTTTTTTTCCCCTTATTTTTAACCTATTTGTATTTTGCTTGCCTTTTGGGAAGATGTCCTTACTTTGATCTTGAAACTTCCTACAGAATTTTTCATTGCTAAATGCATGACAGTATTCTGTGTGATCTTATTTTGCAGAGACTCCTGTTTTGTTTTTGTTTTTTTCTTTTGGCTAATTGTAGTAGCTTTCCTCATATTTCTAAGTTTATTAGCAATATGTATTTTGGAGACATTTCTTGTATGGCCTCTGTTTTAAAGCTGTTTTTACCCTGCTATTCATTTACTTTGTTTTTTTTTTTTTTCTCTCCCTTCCATGTTAAATATTTTTAAAATTATTTTGAGCTCTTCTTTGTTTATACATATTAATGATAGTGAGCCTAAAAGATAATTAGAAGTTTTGAAACCCACGGGGTAGACCGTGGGTTTCACTCAAGTGTGGTCTGGCTGGTTGGTTCTAGGAAGCTCCCAGGTTAATATTAGTAAAGAGATGAATAAGAATTTGTAAGCACATATTCTGATGAATTTCTACAAAGATTACATAGCCATGCAACCAACATCTAAAGCAAGAAGCAGACTATTAGGAGCATTGAAGATACCCCATACCACCACCATGTCCACAACCAGTCGCCATTTCTTCCTCCTCCACAAGGATTTCTGGCACAAAAGTGTTTCTGTTTTAAATACATTTTATAGCATAATTTTCATTATCACATGCATAGGAAAATTGAATTAGTAATGACATCATGGCACACTATGTACTGTCAGATGGCAGGGCATTTAAGACAATATATTATGTATGAGGGACAATACTGGCAATTCTCTATACTATTCTGTTTAGAAATTTATTTATGGAAGGTTGGAGCAATTTTCTAAGCCTTCTACTTTAGAAATTTTTGAAAATTCTCTTGACTTACAGAACATATTCTTTATTCTATATTTATCTCAACTTTAAATGATAAACATACTTTTAGTGCATTAAAACATTTGTGTCAGAACCAAACACTTATCATCTATTTTCTAGTTAATACATAATTGAAGAATTATTTTATCAATGTGAATCTTAAAATTGGAAAAATAGGAAAATATTATTTCTTTAGAATATGTTTTATTATTTCTTTTATATGTTTATATGTTTAGATGTTTAGATGTTTATTATTATTTATATGTTTATATGTTTATTATATGTTTATATGTTTATTATTTCTTTAGAATATGTTTTATTATTTCTTTTATATGTTTATATGTTTATATGTTTATTATTTCTTTAGAATATACATGTATGTGTGTGTGTGTATATATAATTGTAATTTCCAAAATATTTATCTAACTTGAAAGAATGTTTTCCTTCATAAATATAAAGAAAGTTTCCAACTGAGAGATTATACACACACATGCACACGTGTGTGGATACATATATATATACATATGCATGCACACACACTCATATATATACACACACATACACATACATATCTTCAAAGTTACAGTAATGTATATATAAATATATCCAAGAAATTTGTTTTAAACTGTATACATTATGTTGTAACACGTGGATTTTAGTTACAGTAACATAAATGGAAACTTTATAATGGGGTTGATTTCTTACAAATACTTCATCTTCTTTAAAAGCACTCTAGCAAAAAAAAAAAGAGAGAGAAAAAAGAAAATCTAAGTCTATGCTACTACTTTAAGCTATTCTTTTTCAAGACTTTGACAGCACTATTAGGTTGAAGTCGTTTTCACACTTTTATTTAGAGCCTAACACGGGTCAGGCCGGCAACCACTGGGACACCAGGACACAGCTCCTTTGATTGTGGAGGTTAGGTTGGACATGGTCCTTCGAAGTTACACTTTGTTAAAAATTGCGATATTTATGTGGGTTGTATAACAAACACAAACAGGTACAGTCGTTTCATTGTGACTGTTTGCTTATTCACATAGAATCCTCTTCATGAAATTTACTTTATGGAATGCATTCCGGCCTCATCTTCCTATTCACTAGCAATGAGCAGACGGTGTCATCTTCTCTATCCCTGATCGAATAGGAGAATACTGAGATAATATAAATTTAAATATGAACATAAACAATTTAGATCTAAACATTAGGTGGTTTTAAAGTGAGTTCAGATTATCTGATAGATTATGATAACTCCTTCAAATGAGTTGTTAAGTATGACCCTTCTTCTGTGCAGGAGAGAAACGGGTGCTGCTCGTAGTAGTTGTTGTGACATTTGTACTTCAAAGAAAAATGAATCATTTCTTTCTGTTATTTATCAATTTGCTCCATATACATTCTCTTTATACATGCTGTCGCCTCTATTTAAAGTGGCAAATAAATATTCTACATTCTTCTTCATCTTTATTGTTTATTATTACTGCAGTCTAGTATCCTGATATCTTTGTCTCAGGTGACAATGTAGGTTAAAATTCTATCAATGCATTTCATTAGTTTACTTGAAAACAATTTGTTTAGTACAGAACATTGTAAAATCAACATTAACTGGCCAGTCAATGTCTTGTATGTATAAAGAGCCCTCCTAAAACTTTGTGTTATTGTTTCAAGAAAACTCCAATCAATTATCAACAAATAATAACAAACTCCATACTGCCCTACAGGCTTGTGCATTTATTGGAGAAGGTTAAAGAGCTCCTGAAAAATACATTAGGGGTTAAATAGAACACTGCAGAAAATCTAACAGCCTAGAGGAAACTAGGATGAGGAGGTCAGTTCATTTAACCTGGTGTGTAGACTCTAGAGTTCTGGGAGGAAAAAAGAAAAAACCCTCCTCCAGTCAAAACCTGTATACACATTCATAAATTTGAACATGCAATTCAAATGTCATAATTGTATCTCTTCATTTCCATTTCATTGTAATTTCCAAGATATTAATATTATTAAAAAATTTTAAATATATTTTTGCACCACATGCTGCTGTCGAATTTTATTTTCAAATATAGAGGAAAATTACATTTGTGACAAAATTCTAAATTATTATAATCTGAAAATGCTGAAGATATTTATTAAGATGTATGAAACAGAAATGGACCAAAAAATGCTGTAATAATTACAATCATTCCTAAGTAATGAATTGGTTGTTTTCCAGTAGATAATAATATAGTTGATGTTTTCAATGTATAGAAAATTACCCAAGGAAACAATGTAAAGAATTGGCTATTTAACATGAGGCTCCTAGTCCAATAAAATAACATGCATTCTTTGAATTTTAATATAGCCAAAATAAGTTAATAACTGATGATATTTTAAGAATATGTGTGAAGATTTCAAACAAAAAACCAACATGATTTTTTTCTTGATTAAAAGCAGGGAGATGGGGGCTGCATAGGGAATTGTGAAGACTGTCTGCCATCCTTTCAAATACTTATTAGTAGGAAAGATTTTCCTTCAATCCCACTTTCATTTCCTTCTCTTTGATAAGGATGCAGTTTTTAACTACTATCAAAAAGTGGCTCAGAAACAGTGATGAAAGTGAAGATTTCCTCAGCTTTAGGGAAGTTAAAATTAGTCAGTAGGTTCAGGTGTTGTCAATCTAATCTACCACTGTCATTATATATATATTTGACTCTCATTTTTGCTGCATTTATTAACTGGATTTTTTAACATTTGGTAACTTTAAAATATAATTCATATAGGAAAAGCAAAAACATAACAAAACAAAAAAAAGGCACAGGGATTTTTCTTGTAAAACCTAGATAAAAGAAAGAAGAGAAAACATAAAATGTGATTTAGAAATATTTAAGAGGAATTGTTAAAAAAAGACCTTACTAAGTTACATACAATTCAGTGATCCTGTATTATATAGTAGTTTTCCCCTAAATAATTATACAAAGTCTTCCATTTGATAACCCAAAGCCAGCTTTAGTTTCGATTTGCATTTTCATATATATTTCATAATATGCCTCCCATTTGTAATGGAAAACATATCTCATAGTCATAATATTCCTTAACCTTGTGTACATTTATTTTAGTGGATTTCAACTTTTTTCATCCTAAAACAGCTTTTTGTGAGTTTGTAAAAAAAAAATGCCTTCATATCCTTCTGGATTTCACTGTTTCTGTTGTCATTGTTACTAAATAAATGAATTAATTATCTGCGAGGCACATAATTCGTAAGAACACATTTTTTCTGTACCACCTGTCACGGTTTCTTCGGTCGCAATAGCTGTAAAGTGACTTGTTGCCTTTCCAACTACTTTTAGAAATTCTTTACAAATCCTCAAAATCAAAAGTCAGTTTTAAAAAATATCATGCACACAAAATGATTTCCCCACTAATAAACTATAGAATTAGTTAAAGTTAGTTGATGTGGATTAAGTAGATACTTAATATTGTAATCTGCCTTAAATTCTGTATTATTTTCAAAACTGTTCATACAGTTCTTGACACATACAATTCTTAAATTGGACTGTTGTTTTTAAAATATTGTATCTGTTTATTTTTAGAGTGAGAGGAAGGGAAAGAGAGAAGGAGAGAAATATCACTGTGTGGGAAGAAACAGTTGCCTCAAACACCCCCAACCAAGGACAGGGCCTGCAACCCAGACACATGCCCTGACCAGGAATCAAACCAGCGACCCTTTGGTTTGCAATCAGGCACTCAGTCCCCTGAACCACACCAGTCAGGGCCTAGAATGTTCTTTATAGTGGGTAGAATAATGGTTTCCCAGAGATATTCACATCCTAATATCTGAAACCAGTAAAGGTTTGTTAAAATGGCAGATTGGAATTAAGGTTGCAAGGGACTTTAAAACAAAGATATTATCCTGAATTATATGGATGGTTAATTTAAGTATGGAAGAAGGACGCAGACAAGTAAGTTAGGGTGATATCATGTTCGGAATAACACTCCACTTGTCTAGGTGGTTTGAAGATGGATGAACAGGTGAATAAACCAAGGAATATGTGTGGCTTCTAAGACGGAAAAGGGCAAAGACGTGGACTCACCCCTTTAGCCTCCAGAAAGGAATGAAGCCGTGTTGACATTTTGCTTTTGTCCAGTGAGACCTGTTGTGGACTTCTGACCTTCAGAAGTGAAAGACAATGATTTGTGTTTTTTAAATCTACTAAATTTGTGGCAATTTGTTACAGCAGTGATATAAAACTAACATACTGTTTCTTATCAACAGAGGTAGAATTCTGCTGAACATAACAAGATGTTTGAAAGGTTACAACATGTTTAAATTAAGAAGATCCTGAAATTGTTACACTGAAGTGTTACAGATTTCATGTTTTTCATCTTCCTTTATACCATGAATGCCAAATGATGCTAGTTTTAATTCTTAGCTGCAAACAAGAATGGACTTGGAGATATTTAGCAGTAGTTTTTGAAAGATATCAGGAGACTTATAAATAGATAAGATGTATTGTCAGTCACAGAAAACATGCAGAAATTAATTATGGAAACTCTTACATAAGTTATCCAGGTTTGGATGCTACCTACTGCCATTGCTAGACTGTCAAAGCCATTCTTCCACTCCTCCTCCCGGACACTCGTCACTGCCTTTGCCACTGTGAGAAGTCTCTCACTTTCTCCTTTGTCTATGAGACATTAGTCAATAATCCAGGTCCTAGGTACAATTCCTGAGGGCCAAACCTAATGTATGTAACGGTCTATATTATAGGAGAAACTAACAGATTGCTTTGACTTTGGGAGAAGAACAATCTCTATCTCCCTCGAAAACTCACAGGAGAGTTTCTCAAATTGATGAGGAATGTGTCAAATGTCTCATAAATGTTCTGTTGTATAAAAAATAGCCTTGTTGTTGTCATCATTTTTATCCCATTGAGGTTGTGAGGAGGTTGAGGTTTAGATTAATGTTATTTAGCCCAAAGCTATTTAAGTACTCAGAAACAAAGAAGTAATCTTCGTTTTCTGCAAACATAATGCCTAAAATTCAGCATATATTTTGTGTACTGGAATAGGAAAATGCCCATTTTAAAACTGTAACAATAGTTAAAGGTGAATATTGGCTTCAGAATAACACATATGGATTGCTTCAACACAATACATTTTTATATTTAAAAATATTTTTCATCTTACATATCAGCATCCTATTCCTTTTAGTGGATACATTATCACCCATAGTATAACAAAATGATCAAATCACTAAAACTCCTTGATTTCAATAAATAATTGAAACTTCAGAAACCCCAAATCCTGATGATAGTTAGGAAGAGCTTAACCTTGCCAGTGGGAAGTAATGTTTTCTGTTTGCTTAAAGTTCAGTTCTCTACCAAGGCTGTATGTCTTTTCCGTCTCTCTCTGCATTATTCTCCACGATCTGCACACAAGGATAGAGGGGCATTGGCCACATGGGGTCTGAAGTCAAGGGAGTGGATGGGACCCACGCAACTTCGTGTGTATCCTCAACTGATTTTATTCTGGGTTCTCGCCCCTCCAAGGGTTTGCCTACTCCATCCAGTTACTGGTGTCACTGCAACTTGCTCCTTCGGTCCAGTGCTGGTTATGTCCAAACTTTCCTCTGCTAATCCCAGCCTCCAGCAATTGTACTTTCCTGCTCTGGGTGCAGATTCCCCTTCAATCACAGCTCCATTTTTGAGTTATCATTTGACTCAATTGCTCCTACATTTACTACTCAACAAAAATGCCGGGAAGTCTTCAGTAAAAGAACCAAACTTCGTCAAGGTGAGATGGCTCAAAGTATGTTCCATTAGAATTTGTTTTCCCTTAGGAGTATGTTCTAAAAAGAATATTTCTATCAACTGTCTACTGTAATGTCCATTATATTAATTTCTTTTAGTATTGCTAGTCTATTACATATAATTGTAAATATAATTATAGACATATTAATATATATAGTATATTTCCTTACTTATGCAGTTTCATTCTATCATTTCTCTTAAATTGGTTTACATATCTGCTTATTTTTATTTTTAAACATTTTTTAAAGATGTTATTTATTTATTTTTAGAGAGAGGGAGAGGGAGGAAGAAACAGAGGGAGAGAAACATCAATGTGTGGTTGCCTCTCATGCGCCCCTTACTGCAGGTCTGGCCCACAACTCAGGCATGTGCCCTGACTGGGAATTGAACTGATGACCTTTTGATTCCCAGGTCAGTGCAGGTTTACATATCCTTTTAGACAGGGTTCATGCTTCTTACTTTTTTGAATAGCTCACTATGTTTTCTTTTCTTTTTTCCATCACTTTGGCCAGCATGGAATTTATTTATACATTAGAAAAAACAAATAAATGAAAAAAAATCACCTGACATAGACAATTCAAGGATAAAAACAGCTACTCTTAATATATCTCCCTAATTAGGATGGTTTGTGGTATTCTGACAGTATTTCCTTTATCTTTCATGACATTAGACTTCTAGAAAATATGATCTTTAATTTAGTTTCATTTCTACCATGTCAAGCAAAAATAAATTCCTTAATGTGCATTTCAATTATAATATCTATTCTATTTTTGGCTTTTAGTGACCAAGATCTCATTTCAATATATTTCTAGGAAGGTTATCTGTGTATTAGTTCTTGATTCATTATCTTTGCTAAAAGTCCCTTTAAGTCTTTGTAAGAAACTTTTGATTATTACCTTTGTCAGGAAGATATATTGCTTAGCTATACAATCCTGGCTGGAAGTAGAAGATCTAAAAATCATAATTTTTTTATTCATTCAATATCGATAACATATTTTCCCTAAGCATTTAGGTTGAACATTAGGTTTACTTTAAATAAAATATTAGATATTTAAATAGTTATTCTATGGATTTATATATAGAAATGCCTTTTTTTACACTTTATAATCTGGAATGATATTCAAAATTTACATTTGCTTAGAAATAATAAACTGTAATTTCTATTATCTCACGTTGGATTTTATTGCAGAGAAATATGTATTCTACAATTTCTTTTCTTATGCCTCTATCAAATTTGTTTTCTTCAACACATATAATACTTCAATTGAAGTCCATGTAAAAATTACTGAAGCTAAAATACATTAACAAAAGCACTTTTAGTTAATTAGTCTTTTGGAGTTCTTAAAACAAGTGCTTCTGTAAAACTACATCACATATAAATGCTGATTCCATCATATACGCTTCCACACTTTGTCTCCCTGTGAAGATTGATTGGTTTCTGCTATGGTACAAAATGAGAATCTAACTTGTCATTTAAATAAATGTAGCTTTGCTTGTATTGCCTCTACTTGAAATGAGAGCCTTTGCCCTCGTCCACAAAATCTTCCCCAAAGGTGAAATTGTATTTCTCTGCCTAGTAAGGGGCCTCAGGTCATCAAAGTAAGGACTGTGGAAATTAAAACAAAACAAAACAAAGTTGGGAATCCTCAATGAAAATAATTATAAGACTGACTTTTGACTTAATAACATTCAACTTCAATAAAGTGAAATTTGCAGAGTTCACTCAGATGTACAACCAATGAGGTCAATCAACTAACAAATTAAGCACCCAATCATAAAAAGTTTTGAAAGATGTTTACTTACCCAAAAGAGTTACTAAAAATGTTGGGTTGTATTATGAAACAGCAACAAAAAGAATGTCACCTCCTTAAGGGCAGGCATTATATCCTATTTTTATTTTGTTTCCTGGGCTGAAGGTAGAGTAAATTTAGATTTTTATGGCAGGGAAAAGATCATGAAAGAGAATTTATCAAAAGGCACATAGAGATGGACTCTCACAAGCAATATGGATTTAATATCACTTTCAATAGACAGGGATGTGATTATTTATTCAATAGACACTGGATATTGTTTTTCTTTCAATGTAAAGTAATTTTGTTTTCTTTAGTTAGGTAATATCAAAAGATTTTTTAGCTAGGTAAGACAAGAAGCTTGTTTTTTGTTTTTTTTTTTTTGTTGTTGTTGTTGAAGTATTAGGATAACCACATACTGTCATCAATCTATATTTAACACACACATTTAGCCTGTATTTCTTATTTGACGGGCAGTTGTGTAAGATCTTTACATACATCGTTTTATTTAATTGACAACAATGCAACAAAGAAGCTAATATTAATTTATTCTTTTTAGAAAAGGGAAACAGTGACTTGCTAGTTTTACAATTGTACAATTTGACCCAACTGTAAATTATAAGCATCAAGATCTGAATCTATGTTTTATTAACATACTTGTCATTACAGACATTCAGATACTTTCATTTCCTATAATTCTCCATTTCACCATTCATATAGCCCGTTTTTTCTTCTTTATTCCATGTACTTCAGCTGGAGCTAATATTTTGAGACAGAAAGTTTAGCACAACGATAAGAACAAAAAAATTACCTAGTGATGGCTTCAAGAAGTGAGGAAAGACATGATCGTGAGGCACTGTGAACGCACAGGAATATCACGGTACAGTACTACAGTCATGAGGGACATTAGTGTGTTTCTGTATAGAATGAAAAAGTTTAGAGAGAGAGATAAATCCATGAGAAAGAGGATTGTTTAATAAAGAATATACTGAAGTAAAATGATAGAAGAAATGATCAAAAATGATCATAGAAAAGCTAGCCTAGAAGAGGCTAGGCAGAAAGGAGACAAGGAAGTAAGCAGAGTTAAAGTATCAGAAAATCATGAGGATTTAAGTGAGCTGAAAAAACAATGAGACAAAGAAAAGGGAAGTTGAGTAAACAAATCAGATTGTGTTGAGCTCAGAAGGAAATGGGAGCTGAGCTCTTGATCCAAAGTGAAAAACTTCGAGTGGGTATAAGGATAGTGATGAAATGTTTGAATTAGGCACCAGTGAGGCAACTATACAGTCAAATATGGATAATTAGAATGACTAACAAACATCACTGGGTCACTTAAAGTCACTCTAAATTTACATTATTTTTTTTTCACTTTTTGAGATATTAATTGAATCAACCTGCCATATCTTCTTGAATGGCATGCATATAGAATTAACCAAATGCTGAGATTTTTAGTTTTCTTTAATTTGATTGTAATGACTACATGAATAAAACCCTGCTTTTTTCTGTTTGCAATACAGTAGATCATTAAATATTGCAAACAATTTTGTCATTTACATAGCCTTGCCAGCTGTGTGCTCGCATAGATAAAAGGCTTGTTTTAAGTTGAAGAAAATTTAAAATTAACAGAGATCTAAGTACTCTTCAAACAAAACCATATATTTAGAGACATTACTAATTCTCTCAAACAATATTTTCAATTAAAATAGAAAATCTTTATACAGCATAAGATTTCAAAGCAGAAAAAAAGCAAAGCACCCTTTTAAAAATGTTAAAATTTTCTCCAGTTTTTGTTATCAAAGAACTGAATTGCCATCTCTACGTACTAACATAGATGAAAAGAATCTTTATTAATTATAAAAATGAGACTAATGGAGCACTGGTCTTCAAACTATTTTAAATAATATTTTTATATGAACAAATCTGTACGATATGACATTTAAAAGTAGAAAGTACCTTTTTCTGAAATTTGATTACAATGTTCCACAAAATTATGTGCAAAGGAATGAATCATCAAAGTGGGTGTTTAATTATAATAATATGTAATATAATGGGGGGCAATATGCTAAGATGACAGTATTGAGAGAGTTCCATTTCTAGAGCAGAGGAAGCGTATTGGTTAAAGAATGGAAATAGAAATCTCAGATAGCAGGGGATTAGGAAGATGGGTGGAAGGGGAAAGGATGAAGATGTGCAAATTAACGATCATAAAAACAGTGCCGGGACGTAAGGTGCAGCGTGGATATAGCGTCAATAATATTGTGATAAGCCTGTAGGGTATCACATGGGTACTAGACTTGTCGAGGCGATCACTTCGTAAGTTATATAAATGTCGAAGGACAATTTTTTCCCTGAAGCTAATATAATATTGTATATCAACTAAAATTGAAAAATAAAATATCATTAAAAAAGAAATCACAGGATTTAAGGGGGAGATTTGTCAGATGATTAAAAGCTGCAGTTTTCAAAACCATTTCTGGAATTTTACCAAAGTGTTATTTCTTGTTTAATTCTATGAATATACAAATATTTTAAATATTTATGAACAGAATGCCCTTACTGTATTTTTTGGACTATAAGACACACTTTCCCCCAAAAAAAGTTGGGAGGAAACTGGGGGTGCTTCTTATAGTCCAAATGTAGCTTACCTGGCTGTTTATATTTACATTGGTGAAATATTATGTTATTTATGTTATTAAATATTTTACCACATTTTTTGCTTTAAAACTTTTTTTTCCTATTTTCCTCCTCTAAAACCTAGGTGCAACTTATGGTCTGGTGCATCTTATAGTCCAAAAAATATGGCAATTTTCAAATGTATCACTTTTTATATAGGATTTCCACAAGTATAGTTTATTTTGACTCAATTTGAAGCTCAGTTTTTCGCAGATTTTTATTGAATTTTAATTATAGTTTTCATATACACTGAAGAATGTAATGAATATATTCATATATGGAATATAAAAATAACACAGTACACATCTCTATATTCACTGTAGTTAAATCTGAGAATATTACTAATACTGTTGACAAACTTACCACAGATATCTGAATATTTCGTTTTCTTTTTTGTAGATCATTTCACATGCATTATATACATACATATATATAATAAGTTTGGATTTTATGTAAATTGGATTTTACCACAGGTTTTACCAATTTTTCAGACTCAAATTATATTTTGAAATTTGTACAACTACAAATTGTTGTCATAATCACTCAACATTAGGATTTCAATGAATAAACATGTCAAAGTGTATATTATTTTCCTGAAAATAATTAGAAAAAATATAGTATACGTAGAATTTGGCTGTTAATATCTGAATTAGCCTATTGTCTAAACTTTATT
>PVJI01023261.1:0-23860 GCA_004026765.1 Micronycteris hirsuta
AGTCCCAGTTTCCTTCTTATCCCTATTGGTTCCCTGCAGATCTCTCCTCATTTGTTCAAGCAATTTCGATAATTTTTTGTCGAATTCTGTGAGCATCCTGATTACTAGGGTTTTAAACTGTGCATCTGATAGGTTGTCTATCTCTTGGTCGGTTAGTTCTGGAGCTTTGATCTGTTCCTTTCTTTGGGCCATTTTTTTTTTCCCTCGGTGAACCTGTTACTGTGAGGAGGGCGGAGCCTTGGGGTTCACCTGGGCAGGGAAACTCACAGTCGCTGTGTTGTGACATAGCCTGTGGGGGCGGGACCTGAGAGCACAATGGCGCCTTCTCTGCTCTCCGCACCCACAGCGCCTCCTGCAAGCAATTCAAGCCCCTCTGTGCTGGCTCCGGGGGTCGCTCCGGGGTCGGTGGACGGGCTGCACAGCTCCAATCCCCTGTGGGTCTCCCCAATGAACTCTCCTGTGAGGCCGGGAGCTCCTCCTGCCGCGGACTCCACCCCCACAGGTGCTCTCAATCTGCGCCGATGGGTTGCGCCCTGCTTTCTCTTCCAAGAATGTGGACCTGCCCGGTCCACCAGTCTCGGCCCCGCTGGGTCCGGATGAGCCGGGCGCTGATCACGCTTAGGTCAGGCACTCCCTTCTCGGTGTGCTGCAGCCCTGCGGGGACCGCCCCTCCAACCGCGCGGTCCTGCCGTCTGCTCACCTGCTCGCTGCGGGGTCGCCCAGCGCTCTCCCTCCGCCCTGCTCCTCCCGGCTCACCAGACTGGATGAATGTATCTTCTTTAATTCCTTGGTTGTCGGACTTCCTCTCAATTCGATTTTCTGTCAGATCTGGCTGTTTTCGGTTGGGTAAATTTCTGGTTTTTTCCTTCTTTGGTTTTGCGAGGAGGCACGGCGCGTTCACCTATGCCGCCATCTTGCCGGAAGTCCTCCTCTCTCCATTTTTTTTGTATTCTTGTTTCTTCATTCCGTTCTGGTTGGATGTTTATTTCTTCCTTTTGTTCCAAATTGTTGATTTGAGTCTGGTTTTCTTCCTGTCATTGTTGGTTTCCTGAATATTTTGCTTTATTTCATTTTGAGTATCTTTCATTTTTTGAATAAGCTCAATTAGTTCTGTGAGCGTTTTGATTACCAGGGCTTTACACTCTCCATCAGATAGCTTGTCTATCTCCTCATCACTTAGCTCTCTTTCTGAAGCTTTGCTTTATTCTTTCATTTTGGCCCTATTTCTTTGTTCGGGGCACCTGCTAAGTTGTAAGGGGGCGGGGCCTTAGGTATTCACCAGGGCAGGGCAACTAAATGTCTTAAATGTATTTTTATAAAGGTTTAATGTAATCAAATTTGTTTAAAAATTTTCATTTACCTTCTTTTTTTAGATGTTTACTCAGTTAAAACTGACTGTTGTAATATCTGCCATAGAAATCTGGTCAAATAAAAACAAAATTTCTACTTTTGGAAATCCCGATTATATATTATTTAGATTTTTAAATTGGAAATCCAAACATGTCTTACAAAGTCATCATGTTGCATACTTACTTGCGTGAGTATAGTATTCTGTATTTGTATAGAATTAAAGAAATAATAGAAAATGATTTCACATGTTAATTATGAAAAGGAAAAATTTAATACATACTGTATTCTATATATTCAGTAGACATGATTGGGATGGGAAAAAAAAGTAAGTTATAACTCTTGTCCTCAATGACCTAATGTGAAGTGAGACTTAAAAACTTCTATCAACTAACATAAAATACCTGATAAAAATGAAGTTGCATAAAAGCATTGAAATAACTAAAGGAGATTAATTATGAGTGATACAATTTGATGTTGCTTGGCTTATAAACTTTTACTACCTGTTATATTATCTCTACATCTTATCTTTCATCTCATTAATTTTCGTTTTTATTTCCTAATAAAAATATATTGAATTGTTTCATCGTCTGGAATCTTATGCACAGAAAAACCTATTCATTTTTAGTGAATAAATGAATAAGAAGGTCACAGAAAATTGAATTTTCAGGGCTGTAAATGTAGAGGGAACCAGAATAAAAATTATAACTATTAATGCAAATGCATTTGGCACACCTGTTCGGCTTTTCCTTACTATACTTATGAGTGTTTACCAAATAAGAAAGTTACAAGTAAATATTGAAATATTCTTAACACTGTAGGCATGAGAAGAATGTGTTTAAATTAGCTTAATTCAGAGTAGCATGGTGCTTAGGACCTAGTAATTGTTCACTAATGTTTGTTGTGAAAATTTATCAATAATGCCACCCTTAAATGCAATCATGAGGAAATTCTTATTTTTTAGCTTCAAGAAACAACTGAGTTTTATAGGAGCTATACCTCCTGGAGAAGTATGTAATAAGGGCTCTGTTGCAGGAGTTGCTCTGGTATGTAATTATTATCCAGTTTACTCTCATTATTTTGTTTCAAAATTTCCTAAATATTTTAAAGAATAAATATATTACATAGTTTACTCATTCTTTAATAGTATTTTAAAATACTAATTTTGAAGCATAAAATTAAACTATATAATTGCTTTTAAAAAGTAGAACATTAAGCCCTGGCTGGTGTAGCTTAGTGGGATTGAGTGCTGGCCTGTAAACTGAGAGGTCTCTGGTTTGATTCCCAGTCAGGGCACATGCCCAGGGTGAGGGCTGCGTCCCCGGCTGGGGGTGTGGGAGAGGCAACAGGTCAACATATCTCTCACATATGGATGTTTCTCTCCTTCTCTTTCTCCCTCCCTTCCCCTCTGTCTAAAAATAAATAAATAAAATCTTAAAAAAATAGAACATTTAAAAATTGAACTGATCATAATATAATATTGTTTTTTTAAATATATTTGACCTTTGTAAGTCAAAATTTGTTTTGAACAGTGGTATGCTTTCATCAATATTTTCTATTTTATTATTGCACTTAAGTATTTATGTTTGGGAGGAGAATACTTGTCGGAAAAAACAGCTATCAAATATTCATAATCTACTGACGTCTGAGGAAAGGGAGAATGAGCTCTTACTACAGAGTTATATTCCATTTACAAGAAATTAAATAAAAAGTAGGAAAGGGAACTAACTTGAGAGTGCTTCAGAAAAAGATGAGTGTACTATGATTTTCATATCGACCAATTTGTGCAGTTGGTTGACTTTTAGTAGCAACTAAAATGAAACAAATTGCCATTGACAGATTAAAAAGATCATACTTGTTATAACACTATGTTACTTTAAGGTCTACAGTGTAATGATTTGATATGTGTATATATTTCTAAATGATTGCCACAATAAGGTTAACACATCCATCATCTCACATGGTTAGTATTTCTGTATGTATGTGTGGTGAGAACCTTTAAATCTGTTCTGTTAGAAACTTTCAAATATGCAACACAGTATCATTAATTCTAATCACTATGCTCTGCTTTGAATCTCCAGAAACTAGAAGTTTGTACCCTTTGACTCACTGCCACCCCACAGTACCCACCCTTGGCAACCACTAAGCTGTTCTTTGCTTCTTTGAGTTTGGTTGATTCCATACATAAATGAGATTATACAGCAATTGCCTTTCTCTGTCTGACTTATTTCACTTAAGATAATGCCCTCAAGATTCATCCATGTTGTTTGTGTATAAATACATATGCATAAATATGCATTATGGTATCATCATGGTTTCATACAGAACATTTTCACTGTCCCCCCCAAAATCCTCTGGGCTGTGCTTATTAATTTTTCCCCTCCTTACCAGCAACTATGATGGATTGTTTTATTGTCTCCATAATTTTGTGTTTTTCAGAATGTCATATAGCTGGAATTATATAGTATGTAGCCTTTTCAGATTGGATTCTTTTACTTAGTAATATGCATTTAAGGTTCTTCCATTTCTTTTTATTACTTTATGGTTCATTTCTTTTTAGCACTGACTAATATTCCATTGTCTTAAATGTGCAACAGTTTACATCTCTGTTCACCTAGTATTTGGATACATACCATAGCTGCCTTCAAGTTTTCGCAATTATGAATAAAGCTGCTGTAAACATCTGTGTGAAGAAACTGGGAATGATACGGAGGA
Source organism: Micronycteris hirsuta (assembly GCA_004026765.1). Classification (NCBI taxonomy): domain Eukaryota; kingdom Metazoa; phylum Chordata; class Mammalia; order Chiroptera; family Phyllostomidae; genus Micronycteris; species Micronycteris hirsuta. The sequence continues at coordinate 4,063 of PVJI01023261.1, forward strand.
GAACAATAATACCTACTGAGGGTGTAGAGTTGTCTACTGCTATCTGATTGATTGTACAAAAACTTAGCAGATGTAAAAATGCAGTTCTATGGGTTAAAATTCTAGAAGCAGCTTAGTGGGCAAAATCAAGGTGTCAGCTAGAGCGGTGGTTATGTCAGGGTTCGACACAGAGAGAGTTTGCTTCCAAGGCATGTGGCTATTGGAAGACCTCAGTGGACCTGTCCATAGGCCCACTTCATGACGCAGTAGCTGGCTGGCTTCCCCCAGAGTGAGAACAGGGATTCATAGAATCCAGGAAGTCAGTCTTGTTCTAACCTACCTTGGAAAAGATGACCCATCACTTCTGCTGTATTCAGTTAACTAGAAGTATGTGCAAAAATGCAGCTTACACTCAAGGACACAAATAGCAGAAGGCAGAAATCATTGAAACCCATTTGGAGGCTGCTTTCAACAAAGAAAACATAGAACTGGTTATTAAAAGATGAGAGGCATTTTGTTCAAAATAATTCAAAGAAGCAACGTAATGTGGTGTTTAATGCCCTAAGATAGCTGCTGTTGTCATTAAGTAACAGTATTTTGAAATGAGACTTTTGTGTTTGTCCATGTTTAATAAATCTGTCACCCAGATGCTTACATAACTACTCCAATTGCATTGACATAGGTACCTTGGATGCATTAATGTATTTTAAAAATGAATTTCATATACTAATTTTTGATTATAGTAATATTGCTTTTGTAAAAAAAATAACTGAATAGGATTCCTAGCCGAATCTTTTTCCTTTATTTTTCTTATATTTAGTATCCAGAAGGTTCATCTTTGGAGTTCTATATAGTCAGCATCGTGCAGATGCTCGGCCTTAATATGGGATTGAGTTTTGACAACACCGATGCCTGCTACTGTTCCGGAGATGTTTGTACAATGTCACCAGGAGCCATGTAAGATAGCTTTCCTCACGAGATACCCGCAATTCCTTTTAAGAAATATTTTGTTTAGGAAGTTTGGTATTTCTGTTAACCATACTAAAATAATTGGAGTAAGAATTATAAAACACTAAATGGAACAACTACAGAATACACATTCTTTTCGAGTGCGGATGGAAACACACACCAAAATAGGCCCAGCACTTCCCTAGCACCCCGTGTCTGGGGAAACTCTCTTCCTCCTTTCTGCCTTCCAGAGTCTGGCTTGTACTTTTTTCCTGGCCTGCTTGAAAGTTCCCTTTAGGGATAGGGCAGACTAATTGTGTAATTTCATTGATTCTGCAAGAAGTTAAATGCTCCGATATTTGCAATAAACTGGCATTGTTCAATATAAGGATGAACAGTACAATTCATGTTAATCAAAATGTTTATTTAAAAAGACATTAAATTGTGAATAAAAAAAACCATGACCCATTGAGAGAGAGAGAGACTGTTGAAGAAAGGAAAAAGTTTTTAATTTTAGTATCATTTATAAACAAGGGGCTCTACATTTCCATTTTTGTAGCCAGTCCAGGCTGTTTGACAGCATTGCTGAGACTTGGTATGTTCAGTTTGTTTAATTTGAATCATTTTATTGCATATGTATATTATCTCTTACTGGTTTTAATCTACACTTCCCTAGGAGCTAATGATGTTGAACATATTTTCATGCTTAATAGCTTTGTATATCATCTTTGGTGAAGAACCTATTCAAATCTATTTTTTTAATTTTTAAAAACAAAAAAGAGTTTCATGCTCTTATTGAGTTGTAGGAATTATTTATTCTCACTATCAAGATACATGATTTCCTCCTTATAATGAATATTTTAAGAAAATGTTTTTAATTTTGATGAGGTACACTTTATCATTTTTTGTTTTCTACATCATGGTTTTATAGCTCTTATATTCATGTTTATGATATGCTTTGAGTTAATTATGGTATATGTGTTTAAGTTTATTTTTATTTTTGCTATATGGATTTCCCATTCCATTTCTACTTGTTAAAATGACTATCCTTTCCCTCACTTAATTGCCTTGGCAATTTTTTCAAAAATCAATTGTTTACATATGTATGGATTTTTAATTGGAATCTCTATTTTTTTTTAAAGATTTTATTTATTTTCAGAGAGAGGAGAAGGGAGGGAGAAAGAGCAATGTATGGTTGCTTCTCACATCGCCCTCAATGGGGACCTGGCCTGCAACCCAGGCATGTGCCCCGACTGGGAATCGAACCGGGACCCTCTGGTTCCCAGCCTGCGCTCAATCCACTGAGCTACACCAGCCGGGCTGGAATCTCTATTTTATATCTTTAACCTGTGTGTCTACCCTTATGGAAAAGCATACTGCCTTTATTACTGTAGCTTTACACTGAATTTTGAAATCAGGTAGTGTAGGCACCCAAGTTTTTTCACCTATTCTAGGTCTTGTGCAATTTTATACATATTTTATCAACTTCCTAATTTTTACAAAAACTTCTCTGAGATTTTGAAAAGTATTGCATAGTTTAATTGCATAGTTCAGTTTTGGGAGAATTCCCATTTTAATAATATTAAGTATTTTGATCCTTGAATATGGTTTATATCTTCATTTATGTAGATCATCTTTAATTTTTCTTAGCAATATAATTGTGTTTTACAGTTTAAATGTATCTTTAAGTGTTTATCTTTAAGTATTCTTAAATTTATCTTTAAGCATTGTTAAATTTATCTTTGAAATATTATTTTTGCCATCACGAATGCAATTGTTTATTTCATTTTCAGAGTTTATGTTTACTTAGTTTTAGAGAGAGGGGAAAGGAGGAAGAAAGAGAGGAGAGGGACATCGAGGCACAAGAGAAACACATTGATCAGTTGCCTCTCACACACCCGCAACTGGGGACCTGGTCCGCAACCCAGGCATGTGTCCTGAACAGGAATTGAACCAGAGACCTTTTGATTTGTGGGATGATGTCCAGCCCACTGAGCCACACCAGCCAGGGCTTAATATCATCTTCAAATTATTCATTGCTAGTACATAGAAACATAATTGATTTTTGTACATTGACTTTAGGTGCTGCAAACTAGATAAACACTTTAGAAGTTCCAGGAGATTTTTATTTGTTGATTTTGTAACATTTTCTATAAACAAAATCCTGTCATTTGTGAATAAGAGCAGTTTTATTTTTTCCTTTTCATCTCTTTGTGTTTAACTTTTTTTCTTGCTTAATTACACTCAAAATAACTTCAACTTAATGTGAACTGATGTGGCGAGAGTGGATATCATTGCCTCTTCAGTCTTAAGAGAAAAGCATTCAGTTTTTCACCATAAGTATGATGTTAGCTATAGATTTAAAAAAATTAAATATCCTCTCTTCTAAAATATGATCTTTTATTCCCTTGTACAATATTTTGCTTTATTTTTGTTCTTCATCATTCCAATAACTCTCTGACTAATTTTACATATTTCTTTCCTGGTATTCTTCTTTTTTGCTCTTAGCAGGCACTTGGTCTACCAAATAATGGTTGTCTAGAAGAGTGCCCAGTAAATCTGTTGCAAATAATGATCTAATCAGCTCAGGATATTTTCTCATTATTTAATTTTATACTTTGATTCTGAATCCATGATATCTAGTTTTTTAAAAAAACAAAAAGTAGATAAATTTATTTCTTCTTCTTTGTGATAGTTTCTCAGAAAAATATTCTCACCATATTTTTGAGTGTTTATACTTTCTAAACAACCAACTTTATTGATGTACAACTTGTCCACAATAAAACTGACATACTTTAGGTGGATAAGTTTATGACTCTTAACAAATATATATAAATCTTTGAGCCACAGTGTCATCAGGTTATGCAGCCTTCGTCTCTCCACAGAAAGGTCCTTTGTGACCCTTGGCATTCCTTCTACCCACCACCCTTGCCCCAGGCATCAGCTAATCTGCTTTCTGTGACTCCAAGCAGTTTTACCTTGCTCCACAATTTTATGTAAATTGAGTATGTACTATACTTTGAGTGTTTACTTGTAAGACTGTAATTTCTCTGAATTAACTAAACAGTTTTCTTTAATTATTCAAATATATAATATCAATTTAAGTATTTGTATGCCTATCTAACACCTGGGCCATCTTGGTGTTGATTTCTATTGATTGCTTTTTTATTGGCTGTGATTACATTTTCTTATTTCTTTTATGTCTATCATCATCATCATCATCATCATCATCACATTGGGTATTGTTGTTATACAGTAGAAAGCTTGGATTGTCCTACCTCCTCTGAAAAACATTGATTCTTTTTTTTTTTTTTTTTAACCAGGCAATTCAACTACTGGCTAACCATTTTGAATTTTATTGCTTGCTTTTATGCTTTATTAATATGGATATAGGGAAACTCAAGGTTTTTCCAACTTGGTCTCTTCTGGGGATCCTGTCAGAACTTGAATCAGACTCTGTTAGAATTGATACAGAGTAGATTGCCGTATAGGGCAGCAGTCAGCCAACAGCAATCCAGGACTGAATTTGGCTGGCTGCATGTTTTGTAAATAAAATCTTACTGAAGTACCTCCAGGCTTACAGGTTTACATATTGTTTATGGCTTCTTTTGTCCTACTGTAGCTAATTTCTTAGTTCTAACAGCGTATACAGCCTGTAAGCTGATGCTATTTACTACTTGGCCCTTTACTGAAAAAAGTTCCTCAACCCCTGATCTAGGGCATAATCTGTAGCCTCTTTTAAATCATATTATTTCTAGTGTTTTAGTTGGATGCCAAGGTGTTACAAAAGTGCTAACACCTTTTACTCTGTCAGGATAGGCCCTCCTACTGCCCCTCCCAAAGAGCTCAAACAACCAGTTTTTATATGAGAAATGTTTAATTATGAGGAGCAGAAAAGCCCTAAATATGCTATTAAAGTTACTATTAAAATAGTAATAATAAATGCTGTTAATAAATATACCATTAATTCTATTCATACTGGCATTTACAGAAAATATAAAAATAATATTAAATAGATTGAGAGTACATTAAATACTGAAGGCAAAATTTTTTAATTCAGTTGTTGGCACTGGGAAAGTAAAAAAAGTATAACACAGTTTCTATTTTTTCATTCCCATTAGTCTTCTGCTGAAATTTAAAAAGTGTGTTAAACATATTAGCCATGCAATGACTATTTTTTAAATGTGCCTTCTGTTTTCTGTGAAGAATAATGCTCTTTAAATGTCTCCTGAAAATGCCATACATTAGGGTGAATGTGGAGATATATAGCAATAATTTTTATCATACCCATGTTTTTAATCATTTAGGCACGCTCAGGGTGTAAAGGAATTTAGCACCTGTAGCTTGGATGAGTTTAAATACTTCGCTTCAAATTCTCACTACGATTGTCTGCATAACATCCTTCCTGTTACTCCAGTTTACAAAAGAGCAAAGAGTGTGTGTGGCAACGGGATATTGGAGGGCAGTGAACAGTGTGATTGCGGCACGGCGAAGGTGAGTAGAAAATTCTCAGAAACCTTTTATTTTCTATATATGTGTATAATATGTGGGAAAAAAGATAAAGACCTTGTTGTTTAGAAAAATAAATTAATTAAAAAAAGACCTATTTTGTAGAAGATGGCAGCCTTTCAGTCTTCTAATTTTTTGCTGTTTTTGGAAGTGGAGAGCAAAGGTTCTGAAGATAATGTTTGCCTTCGGATGTTGTCTCTTGGCATTTTTTAGTGTATGCATCAGCTTCACAGTTAGAATTAGTGACCACAAAGAGTATTGAAGGAGTTGAAGAAATGTATTTAACAATAAGCAGTAGCAAAAACAGATAAGGACCTCTGAAGTATGTAGACTATTGGCAGTGGGATAGACCTTGTTTGATAATATAATAAGAAAAAGATTTGTATTGACAGGTTATGCCCATTAAAATGTTTGAAAGTGAAATTTGTTACTTGTAGAAAATATAAAAATATACAGTAGCAATTAAACCAATACAAAGATGGACGATGATAGAGGGGGTGTTAACCACAAAGTGAAGCAGACAGGCTCCAAGACCGGCCGTCATAACCAGGTCAACGGCCAGCGAGTGCTGGCAGGGCTGTGGAGGGAAGGGAGCCCTAGTGCACTGTTGGTGGGAATGCAGACTGGTGCAGCTACCACGGAAAACAGTGTAGAATTTCCTCAAAAAATTAAAGATGGAACTGCCATTTTGACCTGGCAATTCAACTGCTGGGATTATACCGTAAGAATCTTGAAAAACCAATTCAAAAGAACCTATGCACCCCAGTATTCATAGCAGCACAATTTACAATAGCCAAGTGCTGGAAGCCACCTAAGTGCCCATCAGAAAACTGTGGTACAGGCCAAGACAAAGAAATATGGCCCAAATGAAAGAACAGAGTGAAGCCAAAGAAAGAGAGCTTAAGTGAGGAGGAGATCACCAACCTCTCTGATGGAGAATTTAAAGCCCTGGTAATCAAAATGCTTACAGAACTGATTGAGCTTGGTTGAAAAATGGAAGGATAAATGAAGGATACCCAAAATGAAAGAAAGCAAAATATTCAGGGAACCAACAGTGACAGGAAAGAAAGCAGGACTCAAAGCAATGATTTGGAACAAAAATTAAAAATAAACATCCAACAGGTACAGAATGAAGCAACAAGAATTTGAAAAAGTGAAGAGACTCTTAGGAACTTCTGGGACAACCTGAAAAGTTCCAATATCCAAATTATAGGGGTGCCAAAAGGAGAAGAAAAAAAACAAGAAATTGAAAACTTATTTGACCAAATAATGAAGGAGAACTTCCCAAAGCTGGTGAAGGAAATAGACTTTCAGGAAGTCCGGGAAGCCCAGAGAGTCCCAAAGAAGTTGGACCCAAAGAGGAACTCACGAAGACACATCATCATTAAGTTAACTACCCAAGATTAAATATAAAGAGAGAATCCTAAATGAAGCAAGAGAATTACCTACAAAGGGGTTCCCATTAGACTGTCAGCTGATTTCTCGAAAGAAACCTTACAGGCAAGAAGGGGCTGGAAAGAAGTATACCAAGTCATGAAAGGCAAGGACTTATATCCAAGATTACTCTATCCAGCAAAACTTTCATTTAGAATGGAAGGGCAGATAAAGGGCTTCTCAGATAAGGTCAAGTTCAAGGAGTTCATCATCACCAAGCCATTATTATATGAAATGTTAAAGGGATTTATCTAAGAAAAAGAAGATAAAGAATATGAACAGTACAATGACAGCAAACTTACAGTTGTCAACAACCACACCGAAAACAAAAGTAAAAGCAAGCTAAACAAACAACTAGAACAGGAACAGAACCACAGAAATGGAGATCACATGGAGGGTTATCAACAGGGGTGTGGGAGGGGAAGAGGGGGGAAGCGGTACAGAGAATAAGTAGCATAAATGGTAGGTGGAAAACAGACAGGGGGAGGTTAAGAATAGTATAGGCAATGTAGAAGCCAAAGAACTTATATGTATGACCCATGGACAAGAATTAAAGGGGAGGAATGTAGGAGGGGTGTGCAGGGCAGAGGGGGATAAAGGGGGGAAAATGGGACAACTGTAATAGCATAATCAATAAAAGATATTAAAAAAATGGTATGGGAAACAGAGGACTCAAAGAACTTAGATGTACAACCCATGGACATGAACTAAGCGGGGGGATGCTAGAGGGTTGGGGGGAGCTGGATGGAGAGGGGATAGAGGGGAAAATTGGGAAGACAGTAATAGCATAATCAATAAAAATACTAAAAAGAAACAAACTGTGGTACATTTACACAATGGAATACTACGCAGCAGAAAGAAAGAAAGAACTCCTACCCTTTGCAACGGCATGGATGGAACTGGAGAGCATTGTGATAAGTGAAATAATACGGGCAGTGAAAGACAAGTACCATATGATCTCACCTTTAGGTGGAACCTAATCAACAAAACAAACAAGCAAGCAGGATATAACCAGAGACACTGAAATAACGAACACACTGACAGTAAACAGCGTGGAAGGAGGAAGGGGATAATGAGGGGAAGGAGGAGAAGGGTCATCGGGGAACGTGTATAAAGGACCCATGGACAAAGCCAAAGGAGGACTGGAATGGGTGGGGGGAGGCATTTTGCAACTCATTTCATAAAATGACCCTTGGTCTGAAGTCAAAACCAGAGGAAAAATTAAAAGAAAAGAAAATCCCATCAATATCCCCCAGGAACAGTATGTAAATCGTTTAATGTCTTGATTAAGTGGGATTTATCCCAGGAATACAGGGTTGTTTTAAGATACGAAACTTCTCAAGGATTATGAATAAACACATTTTTACATTTATAAAAAGAAATTCAGTGTAATTCAACATAATAGAATATATGAAAAAAATTAAGAAAATTTAGTACCAATTCATTTATAGTATCAGTACTTTAAGAATAGAAGGGAACTCTAACTCTAATAAAAGTATACCTCTGAAAAATCTACAACTATCATCATAATTACTAGTGAAAGACTCAAAGTTTTCCCCAAATACCTGGAGCAAGGCAAAGATGTTACTCTCATCTCTTCCATTTAACATTGCAGTAGATGCTACAGCCATTGTAGTAAGGCCATATGAAGAAGCACATAATGATTGGAAAAGAAGGTGTAAAACTATGTTTAATCAAATTCTACTCAGCCACAGGACTACAGAATCCTAAGCAATCTCCCCCCAAAAGGCTACTAAAACTAATTAGTGAATTGAAGTCACTAGATACAAGGGCAGTATACAACATTCAATTGGATTTCTAATGTAAGCAATGAAAAAATGGAAAATAAAAAGTACAATTCCATAAACATTGTTTCAAAAATGTGAACTATATTGATACACTTAGCAAAATATGTGCAAGACCTGAACAATAAAAACTGACATAGCTCAGCACATGAAAGAAGATTGTAATGAGTGAAGACATACTCACTTTCATGGAGTGAAAGACACAATATTGGTAAGATGTCAACTTGTTATAAACTATATATTTATTCAACATGATCCCAACCCAAACACACCCATCTTTTTGTAGAAGTTGATAACCTATACTACAATTTATATGGACATGCAAAAGACAAAGCCCTTTTTTTTTAAAGGGTGGAACACATAGATTAATTTTCAAAAATTTTTATAAAGCTACAATAATCAAGACGATGTGGTATTGGCCAGAGCTCGAATATATACCTTGCTGGGACAGCATAGAGAATCCAGATATAAAATAATGTGCATATGGTCAGCTGATTTTCTGCCGATCTGTCAAGGCAATTCAATGGGTGAAGAAAATCTTTTGACAGAAGTGTTGTATGAACTGGATTGGATATCCATGTAAATGAAATAAACCTTAACTCTCCACATACACAAAAATTAACTTGAAATGGATCAAAGACCTAAATATAACAGCTAAAATTCTAAAGCTTTTAGAATAAAATGCAGGAGACAATCTTTTTGACCTAGTGGTAGGCAAAAATTTCTTAGACATGGCAAATAAGAATGAGGTTTAAAAAATGATAAATTGTACTTCATCAAATTTAGAAATCTTTTCTCTTAGACTCTGTTAAGAAAAATAAAATGACAAGGCTCCTGAATGGGAGACAATATTTACAATTCAAGTATATTCAGACATATATGAATATATATAAAAATATTCAAAAGCCAATTTAAAAATACAAAAAGACACTTAAGTATTGCGGTTTCTGGTCTGACATGTGAGTAGTTAAGAAGTCACCACTAAGTCTTCACAACAAAAACTTAACAAATTGAGGAAGCAACAACACTTCATAGATCCATCAGAGAAATAAGGTATTAGAGAAAATCATGGCTCCGCTCCCTTAGCCTGGAAGGACTGATAGGCAAATAACGGAGAATCACAACTTACTGGAGTAGGAGCCCACAAGCTGAAACCTTTTGGGAATCAGTGCCTGGATAGGAAAACCTGAACTGTAATTGATGAATTGCTGGAGGCTCCATGTGGACAACTCTGATAGTTAACAGTTCTAGGGGGACTCATAGGGAGGCTCCCCCCCACTTTTGTGAGTTTTACCTCTAGGAGCTCAAACTGGTTGTCACAAAGAATACTAGAGAAAAGTATTCTCATGCTTCTGGAAGAAGGTGGGGTAAAAGGAACCATTTTGAAATAGAAAGTTCTATTTTTCTTAAGGTTTGCCCTCACAAAGTGTATTGTAAAGAATCAAAGAATAACCACATATTTGATTAAAAGGCATAGTATTTAAGAAGCTAACAAAAGAATATTTAAAGTTTGAATATATGAATCAATATATGAAATAACTTTTTTTTAAAGTTACCACTATTTTTTTTCTGCTCTCCATGGCTCAGTTTTATTTACTTTTTTAAATTGTATTTTTCCATTACCATTTAGCCCCTTTATGTCTCCCTGCTACTTTATTGAATTCATTTATCTCTTCTAGTAGTTTATTGGTGGAATCTTTGGGGTTCTCTATGTACAGTATTATGCCATCTGCAAATAAAGACAGTTTTACTTCTTCCTTTCTAATTTGGATGCCTTTTATTTCTTCTTCTTGTCTGATTGCTGTGGCTAGGACTTCCAGTACTATTTTGAATAAGAGAGGTGAGAGTGGACATCCCTGCCTTGTTCCAATCTTAAAGGGAACACTTGTAGTTTTTGCCTGTTGAGTATGATGCTGATTGTCATATATGGCCTTTATTACATTTAGCATCTATGGTAATCAGGGATATTGACCTATAATTTTCTGTTTTTTTGTAGTGTTTTTATCTCATTTTGGAATTAGGATGATGCAGGCCTCATACAATGAGCTTAGGAGCGTTCTCTCTTTTTGCATTTTTTGAAAGAGCTCGAGAAGGAAAGGTGTTATTTCTTCCTGAAATGTTTGGTAAAATTCACCTGTGAAGCCAGCTAGTCCAGGGCTTTTGTTTGTTGGGAATTTTTTGATTATTGTTTCAATTTCACTAGGTATAATCTGTCTATTCAGATTCTCAGATTCCTTCTGATTTAGTTTTGGAAGATTGTATGTTTCTAGGAATTTATCCATTTCATCTAGGTTGTCCAGTTTGTTGGCATGTAGTTGCTCATAATATTTTCTTAAAATTCTTTGTATTCTTTGGTGCCGGTTGTTATTTCTCCTCTTTCATTTCTGATTTTATTTATTTGAGTCCTCTGTCTTTTTTTCTTGGTGAGTCTGGTTAAAGGTTTGTCGATCTTGTTTATCTTTGCAAAGAACCAGCTCCTGGATTCATGGATCTTTTGTATCATTTTTTTAGACTCTATTTTGTTTATTTTTGCTCTGATCTTTGTTATTTCTTCCTTGTACTCACTTTGGGCTTTATTTGTTGTTCTTTTTTATGTTCCTTTAAGTGTAAAGTTAGATTGTTTATATGAGCTTTTTCTTATTTTTTGAGATAGGTTGTAATACTATGAATTTCCCTCTTAGGATTGCTTTCTCTGTGCCACACAGATTTTGGATTGTTGTATTCTCATTTTCATTTGTTTCAGGGTATCTTTTGATTTCTTCCTTGATCTCATTGTTGACCCATTCATTGTTTAATAACGTATTATTAGCTTCTGCATCTTTGTGTATTTTTCAGTGTTCTTGTGATTGATTTCTAGTTTCATAGCATTGTGGTCAGAGAAAATGCTTTATATGATTTCAGTGTTCTTACATTTATTGAGACTTGTTTTGTGTCTTAACATGTGGTCTCTCCTAGAAAACATTCCACATGTACTTGAAAATATGTATATTTTGCTGTTTTGGGGTGAGATGCTCTGAAGATATCAGTTAAACCCATTTGCTCTAGGATGTCATTTAAGGCTGCTGTCTCCTTGTTGATTTTCTGTTTGGAAGACCTGTCTGTTGAAGTCAATGGAGTGTGACTTCCCCTGCTATGACTATATTCTGTTGATCTCTTGGTTTATGTCCCTCAAGATTTGCTTCACCTGTATAGGTGCTGCTATGCTGGCTGTGTAAATGTTTACTAGAGTTATATCCTGTTGTTGGATTGTTCCCTTTATCATTATGTAGTGTCCTTCTTTGTCTCTTACTATAGCATTGGTTTTAAAGTGTATTTTGTTGGATATAAGTGTTGCTATACCCCAGCTTTTCCTTCCTTTCCATTTGGATGAAATACCTTTTTCCACCTCTTTACTTTTAGTCTTTGTGTCTTTTGATATGAGGTGAGTCTTTTGGAGACTGCATAGATGTGGGTCTTGTTTTCTTATCCATTCAGCAACCTTGTGTCTTTGGTTGAAGCATTTAAGCCATTTACACTTAAGGTGATTATTGATAGATACGTATTTATTGCTGTTTTAGTTTTAAAGCATTTTCCTCTGTTTTTTCTTTTTCTTTTTCTTCTTCTTAAAGTAAGCCCTTTAACACTTGTTGCAGTACTGGTTTGGTGTTAACAAACTCCTTTAGCTTTTTCTTGTCTGGGAAACTATTTCTCCTTCAATTTTAAATGATAGCCTTGATGGGTAAAATAGCCTTGGTTGTAGGGTCTTGCTTTTCATCACTTGCAGTATTTCATGCCAATCCCTTCTGGCTTGAAATGTTTTGTTGAGAAATCAGATGGCAGTCTAATTGGAGCTCCCTTGTGGGTAACAACCTGCTTTCTCTTATAGCTTTTAGGATTCTTTCCTTGTCTTGAGCCTTGTCATTTTAATTATGATGTTTCTTGGTATAGGCCTGTTGGAGTCCATCTTGTTTGGGCCTCTCTGCACTTCCTAGACTTGTGTGTCTTTTTTTTTTTTTTTTTCACCAGACTAGGGAAGTTTTCAGTCATTATTCTTTCAAATAGGTTCTTTTTTTTTTTTTTTAAAGATTTTATTTTTATTTATTTTTAGAGAGAGGGGAAGGGAGGGAGACAGAGAGGGAGAGAAACAGCAATGTATAGTTGCCTCTCACATGGCCCTCACGGGGACCTGGCCTGCAACCTAGGCATGTGCCCTGACTGGGAATCGAACCGGGACCCTTTGGTTCCCAGCCCGCACTCAATCCACTGAGCTACACCAGCCAGGGCTCAAATAGGTTCTTGATTCTTTTTCACTTTCTTCCTCTTCTGGTATTCCCATGATACAGATGCTGTTATGCTTCATGTTGTCTCAAAAGTTTCTTAAATTCTCCTCATTCTTTTTAATTGTTTTTCCTTTTTGCTGCTCTGCTTGGATGTTTTTTCCTACCTTATCTTCCAAATCACTGATTTGATCCTCGGCTTCATCTAACCTACTGTTTATTCCTTCCAGTGTATTATTTATTTCATTGAATGCATTCTTTATTTATGACTGGTCCTTTTTTTAAAAATTGTTTTTGTATCTCTTTTCATGCTGTTGAGTATTCTTATAATCATTATTCTAATCTTTATATCTGATAAATTGTTTGCCTCCCTTTCATCTAGTTCTTCTTTTGGAATATTCTCTTGTTCTTTCATTTGGGGCCTGTTTCTTTGTCTTCCCATTTTGGCCACCTCTTTGTGTTTGTTTCTATGTATTAGATACATCTGCAAAGTGTCTGGTTCAGACCTTTGTCAGACACTGCCTGTGCCAGGCCCTGGGCAACCTGTGCGGGGTTATCAGCAATCCACAGCTTGTGGCTCCCTCTGCTGGGCCTGTTTGTATGCTGAAAGAGCCAGGCTGTGCACCGTGGCTGGCTTTTACCAGCACCCGGGCACTGGGGCAGATCAGCTGAAGTCTTAGAGCTCCCAGAGATCCACCTTAATTGTTTAATTTAATCATATAGATAACCTCCAGATGTACTTCTCAGTGACCTGGCTTAAGCTCTGTGGGGTAGAGCAGAGTAATTCCAGTGGGCTTTTGCTTCCCCTTAGGCTGATACCACTTGGATGGGGAGAGTGTTGTACTTGGGAAAGATGGCCTCTGCCATTTGGGAAATGACTCAGCAAAGGGATCCTGGAGGCTGCTCTTTCAAATCTCTCTCCAGAGCCACCAACACCAGACTTTCCTCATGCATCTCTAGTCCACTCTGCCCTCCCTCTGCTGGAGCCCAGTGTAAGTGGCTGCAAACAAAATTTTGTGCATTGTCCCTTTAAGGAGCCTCTACATATCCAGCCATCTCTTCCTGGTGGACAGAAGCCCTGCTGCTTTTCACAGCTGGGTGTTACTGGGTTTTTTCCCTGGCTCTGGTGCTGTAGGCTGGGTAGCCCAGCTTGGGGTTTAAATTTCACACTTCTTGGGGGAACTTCCAGCCATTGAAATATCCTTCCAGAACTTAAGGTGCTGCCTGTGGGAGCCCAGCCAGCCCTCTCATGCCTCCTTCATACTCCCTACCAGTCTCGTTTTGGTAGTGTGGTTTTTTCTGTCTGTCCTTGGTTATAAAACTTCTCTCTAGCTAGAGTACATTTGGGTATTCAGGATGATTTTTCTTCAATTTAGTTGTAACTCCAGTTTGGTCCAGGGAGGAGGTTAGTGTAGCTTCCATTTATTCCTCTGCCATCTTGGGTCTCATAAATCATGTTTTAAAAGTATAGTACCACAGCCTATGGTCAAGCTGTTCATTGAAAATAGTAATAAGAATTATCAGTAACAAAAAAGACAGCACCCAGAAAAAATCACCCGATACTGATAGACTACATAATTTAGAACAAAGTTGCTATCGAGGAGTAGAAATGATGGACTGGAGGCACTGAATCTTATAAAATACAAGTATCTATAGGGCCAGCATCCCAGTGACATCGGAGGTTTGAACAGATGAGCCTGACTTCTGGGGCCACCTTTTTTTAGGGTGGTTTTGGGGATTTTGCCATTTCAGAGAGAGAAGAATGTTGCTTTTGGTAACTTCACATCAAAGAAGTTCTACATGTGAACAAATTTGGCTTATACAATTAATTATGAAAGCAAGAATATAAGAAAAAATTGGAAGAGAATGGTAGTTAGTAAGGTATCTAGTGAGTATTTTCTCTAAGGTTTTGGTTTCACAGTAGTATGTTAGTGTTGTTCAGATTATATGGAATGTCGTGAAACAACACCCTTTTACAAACTAGTGAATAAGATGTTGATTTCTGTAAATTTCATATAAAGAATGGGATTACTAAAACTGGGAATTTAAGAAAAGCTTCAGACTTTGTGAAGAAATCCTGAGTGGCAGTTTTCCCTGATGGCAGCTCATTGCATGTGGTTTAGTAACGGTGTTTGTTTGCAGGAATGCACACACAAGTCCTGCTGTGATCCCACAACGTGCAGACTGAAGCCCGAGAAGCAGTGTGGTTCCGGGGAGTGCTGCACGACCGACTGCAAGGTGAGGGGCCGTCTGCGTTTTCTAATAGCTCAGTGTTAATTTCTTGAAATTTTTGTTTATAGAAGATGGAAAACATATTTTGCCCTTCTCATTGTATTCCATCCAGGTAATCTTGGACCCACTCTCCCACTTCAGTCCACTGGGCAAGCTATCATTTATGGAACTCTCATGGGCATAATACCCGATGCTTCTCTCCTAACTTGACCTCATTACAAATCTTTCTTACACCCATTGAGACTTCTCAATGACTGACATACATCTAGAACAACCCCTTTATGATCTTATTTTCTACCATCCTACCTTACCCAGGTAAGGTCAGAAAGTTAGGTTAGTTCCATCTGTTGGCTAAATTTTCTTCACTGTCTTCTGGTAAAGTCCTCTGTTCCTTTGTAATTTATTCAGTTATTGTTGCAATCATTCAATTCCTGTTTTTTTATTACTTTATTATTGTTCAGTTATAGTTGTCTACATTTTCTCCCCACCACTCTCGACTCCCAGCCAAACCAACCTCCCTCCCTTGCTTCCACCCTCCCCCTTGGTTTTGTCCATGTGTCCTCTGTAGTAGAGAATTCCTCAGTAATTGCCCCACATCCAGTATAATTCACTGGAATCCTAAGAAGGAAAGAATGAAAGAAGGAAGGAAGGAAAGGGAAAGGGAAGGAAAAAGTAAAGAAGGTACTCCCAAACAAGGTTAAAGGCAAATATCTACAGATTGGAGAAAGAGTATGCTTTTATCTTTTTAAAAAATTTCCCCCAGCTTTTTTTTTTAGATATAATTGACATATAAGACTATATAAATTTAATGTTTTGATATAAGTATATATTGCAAAATAATTACCACATAAAGTTCGTTAACACATCCACCACTTCATATAGTGAGGACATTTAAGACTTACTATCTTAGCAACTTTCAAATATGTAATACATTATTATTACCTGTGTACCATGCTGTACATTAGACCCCCAGAATCATTCACTTTATAGTTGAAAATTTGTACCTTTGACCAACATTCCCATTTTCCCCACCTTGCTGCCTCTGGGAACTACCATTCTACTTTTTGTTTTGGTGAGTTTGGGTGTCTTTTTTAAACAAATAAAATCCACGTACAAGATCATAAAGTATTTGTCTTTCTGTTGTCTGGCTTATTTCATTTGGAATAATACCCTCAAGTTTTATCTGTGCTGTCATAAATGACAGGATTTCCTTCTTTTGTTATGACCAGATATTGTCCCGTTGCGTATATATACTGCGTTTTACAAATACATGCATCCATTGATGAAAACTTAAGTTGTTTCCATGTCTTGTCTGTTGTGCATTATGCTGCAGTGAACATGGGTGTACATATAACCCATGACAATTTTATGTTCTTCAGATACATACTTATAAATGGGATTCCTGGATCGATGGTAGTTCTATTTTTAATTTTTTTGAGGTATCTTTGGTAGTATGGATATTACAATAATATTAATTCTTCTTATCCATGAACACAATATCTTTTCATTATTTGTATCTCTTTCAATTTTTTCATCAATGTCTTATAGTTTTTTGTGAACATGTCTTTCACCTTGATTACATCTATTCCGTAAGTATTTTATCCTTTCTGATAACTATCATAAATGGAATTAAGAAAAATCTCTCCAGATATTTTGTTGTAAATGTATAGAAATGCAGATATTTTTATAGTCTGATTTTATGTCCTGTGACTTTACTGAATTTTTTCTCAGTTCCGTGTTTTGGTGGCTTCTTTAGGATATTCTGCATAGAAGATCATGTCATCTGCAGACACAATTTTCTCTTCATATCAGCTGAGGCTCTGTTGAGTGTTCAGGTCACTTGTTGGAGGATCAGCTGAAAATCTGTGCTGGGGGCATGAGCAAGTGGGCTCAACCTACTCGGCTGCCACCTTCCAGTCTCCTTGGGTTTTCTATGTATACTGTCGCCTTCAACAGAGACGGGTTGAATTCTTTCCAGTTTGGACACCTTTTATTTGTTTCTTGCCTGGTTGCTTGAACTATGACTTTAGTACTAAGTTCAAATGAAGTGGTAAAAGAGGGCACCCTTGTCATGTTAGCTATGGATTTGTCATATGCAACCTTTATTATGTTGAGATACATTCCTTCTGTGTAAAAATGGTTGATATATTATCATAAAAATATGCTGAATTTTGTCAAATGCTTTTCTTCATCTATTAAGATGATCATATTTTTATCCTTCAGTCTATTAAAGTGGTGTATAACATTTACTGATTTGTGTATGTTCAAACATCCTTGCATCTGAAGGATAAAATCCCCCTTTATTGTGGTGTGTAATCCTATTACCGTGCAGTAGAATTTGGCTTGCTAGTATTTTGTTGAGAATTTTTGCACCTCTGTTCATCAGGTCAAGCTACTACATTGGTGTATAGTTTTATTTTCTGGTAATGTTCTCTCTGACTTTGGTATCAGGGTCAAGCTGACCTTTTAAAATGAATTTCTAAGTGTTTCTTTTTCTTCAGTTTTTTTGAAGAAATTGAGAAGACTTGGTATTATTTCTTAAATGTTTGTTAAAATTTACCTGATAATCTAACCACCTGATCTATCTAATCTTGGGCTTTTCTTTGTTGCCAGGTTTTTGATAACTGATTTAGTCTCCTTAATCATTACTGAATGGTTTATTCTGATTTTATATTTTTTATGATTTAATCTTGTTAGTTTGTTTCTAGGAATTGATGTGTCTCTTCTAGGTTATGCAGTTTGTGTATGGTTGTAGGTTCTAATGATATTTTGTATTTCTGTGCTATCTGTGGTAACGTCACCTCTTTTATTTATAACATATGGTTTCTCCTTTTTCTTAGCCCAGCTAAAGATTTGTCAATTTTGTCTTTTCAAAATAACAGCTCTTACTTTCAATGGTGTTTTCTATTGTTTTTATCATCTCTATTTATTACTGTTATGGTTTTTGGTGATTATCTCTTCAATTATGATTATATTTGCTTTGTATATTTAGGTATTCTGATATTGAGTGAATAATACATTTATAATTGTTATATCCCCCTGATGAATTAACCTTTTTCATTATATAATAATCTTCTTTACTCATGTGACAGTTTTTGACCTGAAGTCTATTTTATCTGACATAAAAGTTGCCCTCCCTGCTCTCTCTGATTGCCAATTGCATTTTTCCACACCTTCATTCTTCTGTCCCTTTATTTTTAGTCTCTGTGTTTCCTGAATGCTTAAGTGAGTTTCTTATAGATAGCATATGGTTGGATCTTACTTTTAAAGTAATTACTGACAAAGAAAGCTTGCTTTTGCCATATTACTCATTTTTTTAGTTCTTTTACCTCATTTTTCTCTCATATTGTCTTATGTTGTGGTTTGCTGATATTTTTATGATATGCTTTGATTCACTTATCTTTATCTTTGTGTATCAACTACCTGTATTTTCTTTATGGTTACTACAAAGATTATACTGAACACTTTAGGGTTATAATAATCTGTTTTAAGCTGATAATTTAGCTTTGATCTCATACAGAAACTCTACACCTTTACTTCTCCCCCTATTTTATCCTATTGATATTGTATTTTAATATGTTTTTATATTTTGTATACATGAACAAGTAATCGCAGCTATAGTTATTTTTAATACTTTTGTCTTGTAAATTTTACATTAGCATTAAGGTGATTTCCATACCAACATATTACAGTGTTGAGTACTCTGAATTTCCCTATGCTTAACATTACCAATGATTTTTATACTTTCATATTGATAATCAGTATCTTTTTATTTTAATTTGAAGAGCCCTCATTAGCATTGTTTAAAGACAGGTCTAGTGGCAATGAACTTCTTCAGCTTTGTTTGTCTGGGGAAGTCTTGTCTTTTCTTCATTTCTGAAGGACATCTTTACTGGGTATAGTATTATTAGTTGGAAAGTGAATTTTCCTTTGGCACTTGGAAAATGTCATCTCACACTCTGTTGACCAGCAAAGATTTTGCTGAGTGATCTACTTACAGTCTTATATGGGTTCCCATTTATGCAATAATTACTTTTACTGCTTTCAAATTGTTTTCTACATGGTTGACTTTTGACAGTTTATTTGTAATGTGTCTTTTTTTTTTTTTTTTAGTGTGTCACATGCTACTTTATTTATTTACTTTTTTACTAAATCAAGTCATCTTTAAAAATTCTTTTTTTAATTTTTTGTTTAACTAAAGTTATTTGCATCCTCTCCCCTCCCCTCCTCCTGTCCCACCTCCACCCCCAGCCTCCCTCCTCCCTCTTAGTTCTGTCCATGTGTCCTCTACAGTGATTCCTGAAAACTCTTCTCCCCATTGTCCCCTCCCCCCTCTTCCCTGTCTATTGTTAGACTGTTCTTAATTTCAGTGTCTCTGGTTATGTTTTGCTTGCTTTCTGCTTTTGTTGGTTATGATCCAGTTAAAGGTGAGATCGTATGGTATTTGTCCCTCACTGCCTGGCTTACTTCACTTAGCATAATGCTCTCCAGTTCCATCCATGCTGTTGCAAAGGGTATAAGCTCCTTCTTCCTCTCTGCTGCGTAGAATTCCATTGTGTAAATGTACCATAGTTTCTTGATCCATTCATTTGTAGATGGGCACCTAGGTTGTTTCCAGCACTTAGCTATTGTGAA
>PVJI01023262.1:0-23875 GCA_004026765.1 Micronycteris hirsuta
AAATATTTTCAAAGTCCTTTAAAATCTTTTTTTTCTCTTTTTCAGAGTCCAGAGGTCATTCAGAATTTGAAAATACTACCCATTCTGTGTTCAGGTCAGCCAAGTTTTACTTTCATCATCCAGTGCACCTGTCAAGTGATCAAGACTTTTGCCATGAATCCTTAGGGAGAAGTGTTTTCATGAGGCGTTCTTGGAAAGATTTCTTTCAGCATGATCCACACAAACAACATACTTACCTACCTCCCCCTTATCAAAATGAGGAGAAGACAAAGACCGATTATACCAGGATAGAGAGCATCAGTATCGATGTAAATTTGGAAAACAAAGAAGTGATGCATCCTACTAAAAGTCAGGCTAGAGATGATGCAAAGTGTGACAAACAGATTAATGATCAAAAAAAGGATCTTCAAGTCACCCCAGAGCCCACAGCTCAGCACATTACAAGTTTGAATGAACTCTGGAACAAGTATCAGGAGCGACAGAAGCAGCAGAAACCTCCAGGGTTCAGTGATAGGAAAGAAGTATCCTTGGTGGAGCGACTTGATCGTTTGGCTAAACTTCTTCAGCATCCCATCACGCATTCTCTTCGGCCCTTAGAAAGTACACAGGATGATAGCAGAGAGCAAAAAGATGCTAAGGAGTGGAGGGCTAGACAGCAACAACAGAAAAACAAGCTTCAGAAAAAGAAGCGGTATAAAAGCTTGGAGAAATGTCATAAAAACATAGGAGAACTTAAAAAAAGCAAGGTGCTCTGTGCTCATCAAGCTGGAGGTTCCAATCACATTAAAATTGAACAGGTTAAATTTGATAAATACATCCTGAGAAAACAGCCAGGTTTTCATTATATAAACAGCACTTCTTCAGATTCTAGACCCTCAGAGGACAGTGAGCTGCTCACAGATACTGCCACCAACATCCTTTCCACCACCACCTCTCCGGTGGAATCAGATATATTGACCCAAACAGATAAAGAAGTGATTTTGCATGAGAGGAGCAGCTCTACTTCTACCATTGACACTGCCCGATTGATCCAGGCTTTTGGCCATGAAAGAGTTTGTCTGTCACCCAGGCGAATTAAATTATACAGCAGTATCACTGACCATCAGAGGAGGTACATTGAGAAGCGGAGCAAGAGCAAGAAGAAAGCATTGGGTACAGGCTATCCCCAAATGACTTCTGAACACACCAGAGGGAAACGCATCCAGGTACATGGCTACAAATTGCATCTGGCAATGTGACTTCCTTTTTCATGGACTTTCTGGTTAAGCTTTGCACACAGGTGGAAAAAAAAGCCGTTTGCCCTTTCCTCACTATATTTCTTACCAACTGGAAAAGAGTGAGAAAGCGTAGTACAGTGCTATTGTGAGTTGTCTTTCTTTCATCAGTGTCCATTTACAAATTACCCTTTGGCTGCTAACTGCTTCAGAATCCGCAGAGTGCATCCCTGGCATGGGGGAGCTTTGAGTTTAGAATGACCTTTATTCTGAACAAATTGCTCGGGGTTTTTTGTTTGTTTGTTTTTTGTTTATTCATACTTCCCTGTCTTTCGAGAAATTTTGAGTTGCTTTTAAACACATATACACATACACACATATAATACAATATGATTTTTTTTAAACATAAATGAAGAATTTGAATGAAAGAAAATTATGGAAGCCAGAGAGGAGTGAGCTACAACGTGATATTTTAAATAAATAAATAAAGAATTGTGATTAATGGGAAGACAAGTTGATGCTGGAGGGGAGATAAAATCTCCCTTGTAGTTATGTTTGTGAGCCACTAATTTTGCTTTCTTTTCTGCTGGTTAGTGTCCCTTGAATTTTGTGATCAATCACATGAGTCTATAATATAAAAACAAAATTTCAAAAGCATCACATATTTCTGGTACTAAAACCTAAACGAAATTTACTCATCTGCCCTCATCTAGAAGACACCACAGTGTAACAGAGTCCTCAGCAGCATCCTTACAGTAAGGTTCAGTTACAATGCCTATAAGGCTAATGTGACCTTACTAGGGAGTTCAGTAAAGGCGTGTCTCAAGGGGTCAACAAATGGAGACAATGACTTTAGCCCAAGAATAAAATTTAAGGTGTCTAGAGAAGTGCTTTACAAAAAGTGACACTTGCAAAATGGTTCTTTGGAGTATAGAAAGAAAAACTTTAGATTTATATTTATTTTTCTCTAATTTAAAATTTACATTTTATGTTTATATGAATACAGTAGTAATATGTAATTTATAAATACAGACTGGGGCAAAGGTAGGTTTATAGTTGCGATTAATGCAAAACAGCTTATTCTTGTATTATTATTTACTAATTATTGTATTTTTATATGAACAGCTGTAAACCTCCATTTGCCCCACCTTGTAAATATCTACTTTGGTAATTGATGCTCAAAAATATTTTATCAGCTCTGGATGGTGTAGCTCAGTGGATTGAGTGCTGGCATGTGAACCAAAGGATCGCAGGTTCAATTCCCAATCAGGGCACATGCCTGGGTTGCAGGCCAGGTTCCCAGTAGGGGGCATGAGAAAGGCAACCACACTTTGGTGTTTCTCTCCCTCTCTTTCTCCTTCCCTTCCTCTCTGTCTAAAAATAAATAAATAAAATCTTTTAAAAAATATTTTATCAGTAGGACCCATGATCAAATAATTTAGAGACCACTAGTCTAGAAGAAAGAAGGTATAAGACATTCAGATAATTTACCATAAATACTATTTCTCATAATTGAGGTTTGATAGGTATTAATGACAGTGATTACATATATAAATAGTACAACTGACCTTTTTATAAATAAGAAAGAATTTGGAATAGCACTGATTAAGGCTTTTTGTTCCATAGAGGAGATAAGCAGAAAGGACAGATCCAGGCAGAGGCATTTTTATGTGTGTAGTAAAATACGTACACATAACATAAAGTTTATCATTTTAAAGTGTACAATTTAGTGGCACTGAGTACATTCACAGTGTTCTACAACCATCACCCCATTTGGTTCAACAACTTTTTCATCACCCCAGTGGAAACCTCATACCCATTAAGCAGTCTCTATTCCCTCTTCCCAGTAGCCCCTGAAAACCACTTGACTAACTTCCTTGTTTCTGTGAGCTTGCTTGTTCCGTTTGCTTCATATAAACGGAGTCATACCATATGTGACCTTTGTGTCAAGGCTTCCTTTACTTCAGCTTAATGTTTTGAGGGTTCATCCATGCCTTAGCATTTATCAGTACTTCATTGCATGTATTCATTATATACTGTGTTTTATTTGTCCATTCATCCATTCATGGACATTTGGGTTGTTTCCATCTTTTGGCTGTTGTGAGTAGAGCTGACATGAAGTGTACAAGTTCTCCTTTGAACACTGGAAACAGTTCTTTTGAGAATATACCGAGGAATGGAAATATTGACTCTTACGGTAATTACCTGTTTAGCTTATTGAGGAACTGTCAAACTTTTCCACAGTGACTATACTATTTTACATTCAGTCAGCAATGTCTTAGGGTTCCAGTGTCTCCACATTCACCAACCCTCTTTACTTACCTTTTGGGGGTCATCCTAGTGTGAGTGAGGTGGTAGCTAGTGCTCATTGTCATTTTGATTTGCCTTCCCATTTCCCTTATAACTAATGACATCAAGCATCTTTTCATGTGCTTATTGGCCTTTTGTATTTCTTTGGAGAAATCTGTTCAGATCTTTATCTAGTTATTGTTTTAATTTTTGTTTTGTTTTTGAGTTATAAGATTTCTTTATATAGTCTGGATTGTAGACCATTATCAGATGTATAGTTTGCAAATATTTGCTCCCACTCTCTGGGTTGTCTTCTTACTCACTGTTCCTGTCCTTTGATGAAGAGCCCAGTGCACGTATGTTTTGTTTCTTGTGCTTTTCACGTCATCCAAGAAACCATTGCCAAATCCAAAGTCATGAAGATTTGTCCCTGTATTTTATTTTAAAATTTTTATACTTTTAGCTCTTTTATTCGCATCTTTGACATATGTTAATTTTTGTATATAGTATGAAGTAAGGGTCAAAATTTCATTCTTTTCCACATGGATATTCAGTTGTCCCAGCGCCAGATATTATAGAGTACTTTCTTCCTTGGCTCCATTGTCTAAACTTAACTGACCTAAAATT
This sequence comes from Micronycteris hirsuta, assembly GCA_004026765.1. Lineage (NCBI taxonomy): Eukaryota > Metazoa > Chordata > Mammalia > Chiroptera > Phyllostomidae > Micronycteris > Micronycteris hirsuta. The sequence goes on from PVJI01023262.1 coordinate 4,131, forward strand.
GAGTGTTTATTTATAGGCTTGCAGTTCTATTCCTTTTATCTACATTCCTATTTGCATGCTATTACTGCAATATTTTTATTACTGTAGCTTTGTAGTAAGTTTTAGAACTGAGAAGGTGATTCTTCTACCTTTGTTCTTTTCAACACTGTTTTGGCTGTTCAGTCCCTTGTATCTCCATGTGACTATTATGATCAGCTTCTTCATTTCTGCTGTAAAGGTCATTGGAATTTTGATATTAATTGCATTAAGTCTGTATTTGCTTTGGGATTTATTGCCATCTTAATAATAGTAAGCCTTCTAATCTCTGAACAAGATATATTTTTCATATATTATGTGAAGTAAGGCTTTAACTTTATTCTTTTGCATGTAGATATCTAGTTGTCCCGGCACCAGTTGTTGAAAAAAGAAAGTCTTTTCCCTGTTGAATGGTCTGGGCATAAAAATCATTTGACTATATTTGTAAGGTTTATTTCTGATCTATATGTCTGTCTTTACGCCAGTACCGCACAGTTTTGCTTTACTTGTATTTTTTGAAATAATGTTTGAAATGATGAAGTGTAAGACCTCCAACTATATTCTTTTTCAAGATTGTTTTGGCTATTTGGGAGTCCATCGGGATACCATGATTTTTAGTATTTTTTCTTTTTGATGCTATTTTAAGTGTGATTGTTTTCTTCAGTTTCGTATTGTTCATTGTTAGTGTATAGATAACACAACTGATTTTTGCGTGTTGGTCTTGTATCATGCGACTTTACTAAATTTATTCTAACAGTTTTCTTGCTGATTCTTAAAGATTTTCTACAAACAAGATCATGTAATCTGTGAATAGAGATAGTCTTACTTCCTCTTTTTTAATTTGTGTGCCTTTATTTTTCTTGGCTAATTGGTCTGGCTAGAACTTCCAGTATACTGTCAAATAGAAGTGGCAGAAGCAGGCACCATTATCTTTTTTATGATCTTAGGAGGAAAGCGTTCAGTCTTTTGCCATTGAGAACAGTTTTAGCTGTGGATTTTCATTTATGATCTTTATCATGCTGAGAAAGTTACCTTTTTTCCCTTGTTTTATTGAGTGTTTTGCCATGAAAGAATTCTGGTTTTTGTCAAACACTTCAGCATCTATTGAGATGATCATCTGGTTTACTGTCATTATTATTATTCTAAATATTAATATGAATGTTGATAATCATGTGTTGAACCAGCCTTGCATTCCAGTGATAAATCTCACTGGTCATGATATGTTATCCTTTTCATATGCTGCTGGATTTGATTTGCTAGAATTTCGAAGAGGACTTTTGCATCTCTATTTATAAAGGATATTGTTCTGTAGTTCCCTTGTGGTATCTTTGTCTGCCTTTGGTATCAGGGTGATACTGGCCTTATAGAATGGGTTAAAATGTTTTGCTCATCTTCTATTTTTTGGATGAGTTTGAGGAGAACTGTGTTAATGGTTGATGTTAATTCTTTTTGTTTGGTGGAATTCATCAGTGAAGCCATCTGGTCATGGGTTTGGTTTGGTTTTTTGTTTTTTTTTGTTGTTGTTGTTGTTTTTTTTGGTTTTTTTTTATGGAAATTTTATTACTGAATCAGTCTCTGTTATAATAAGTCTATTCAGGTTTTCTGTTTCTTGAGTCAGTTTTTATAGTTTGCATGTTTCTAAGAATTTGTCCATCTCTGTTTTTCTACTCTATATTTTGTCTCTACTTTAATCTTCATTATTTACTTCCGCTTACTTTAGGTTCAGTTTGCTGTTTTTCTAATTATTTAGAGTTTAGTTGTATTAGTGGTTTGAAATTACTATTCATTTTTTAATATAGGTGTTTACAGCTATAAATTTTCCTTTGAGAACTACTTTTGCAGATATAATCTCCTTTTAAACTCTTCCTACTGCATTCTATAAGTTTTAATATGTTTTTATTTTCCTTCATTCCAAATTTTTCTTATCATTCCATCTTTGACTATTAATAGTTTAAGGCTATTTAATTACCACATATTTGTTTATTTTCCAAATTTCTCCTTTGTTATTTATTTCTTGTTTCATCATTGTGGTCAAAGAATATATATTGTATTATTTCATTCCTTTTAAATTTATTATAACAGTTTTATGGCCTACCTAACTTCTCTCCTGGAGAATTTCCACGTGCACTTGAGAAGATTGTATATTCTGCTATTATTGGTTGGAGTGTTCTGTGTATGTCTGTTGGGTTCATATGGTTTGTAGTGTAGTTCAGGTCCTCTGTTTATTTTTATTGGTCTTTTGTCTAGTTTTCCTGTCATTGAAAGTGATATATTGAAGTCTCTAGCTATTAATGTGAAACTGTCTATTTCTCCATTCATTTCTGTCTGTTTTTGCTTCATATTTTGAGGCTGTATTGTCAGTTGTGTATATGTTCATAATTGATGTACCTTCTTCATAGGTCAACCCTTTTATCAGTTAATAATTCCTTTTATTTCTTTAACAAATTTTAACTTAACTCTCTTTTGTTTGAGTATAGCATAGCCACCGTAACACTTTTTTGATTATTGTTTGCATGGAATATCCTTTTCGTCCTTTTACTTTCAAACTCTGTCTCTAGATCTAAAGTGAGTCTTTTTTAGATAACATATAGGTGTATTGTGTTTTTTTAAATCCATTCTGCCATTTCTGCCTTTTAATTGGAGAATTTAATCTATTTACATTTTAAGTAACTATGTACTAATAGGAAAGAACTTTTTTCCATTTTGCTATTTGTTTATGTCTTATATCTTTTTTCTTTTTCAATTCTTCCATTACTGTCTTCTTTTGTACTTAATTGATTTTCATAATGTACAGTTTTGATCCCCTTCTCATTCTTCTTTATACTTTTTAGTTATTTTCTTAGTAGTTACTTCAGGATTATCATTAACACCTTTAGTGTATACCATAATTTGGCATGTGTAATGTGCACTTGTTGCCCAAATTTTTGAGGAAAAAGTAAGGGTGTGCATTATACGTGGGTAGTACTGATTCTGTGTCTATATAAATGTTTTTAATTCTTTTATTTATGCTATGCATTAAAAATGTTACTGTAGAAAGCAATAATGATATCCATATGCAAAATAATACCTTGGAATACAATAATTGGTTTTCTTTCTAAATATAAATAAATAAATTGAATTAAAAAATTAAAACTAAAGTTTTTTTCCTGAAAGTTTAGGCCAAAAACATAGGTGCACATTATACATGGGAGCGCATTATGCACAACAAAATACAGTAACAGCCTAATATGAAATGATTCCAACTTAATTTCAGTAGTATTCAAAAACTCTGCTTCTGTATAAGCCCATACCCTCACCATTTATATTTTTATAGTCAGAGATTACATCTTTATCGTTTTTGATACTCTCTCTTTGGTAAGAAAGACATCATTCTCCTTGTTTCTTTGTTCATGAATTTTTTCTAGCTCTTTAAGCATATTTAAGATAGTTTATTTCAAGTCTTTGTATAGTAGGTCCAATGTTTGTTTCCTGAGGGTCAGTTCCTGAGGGTTAATTTTTTTTCCTATGAATATTCCATACATTCTTGTTTCTTGCAATACTTCATAATTTTTTTCTTGAAAACTAGACATTTTGGATATCATAATGTAACAAATCTGGAAATCGTATTTTCCTCCCTCCCTAGGGTTTGTTGCTACTGCTTGTTTTGGGTTAAAGATCTTGGTATGTTTAGGGACTTTTCTAAACCATTTTTTGTACAGACTGTGTTGTTTGTTGATCTCTAATATCTCTTCAGATTTCCTGAAATGCCTGGGGACAGAACAGACAGGCAAGGGAAAGAAAGAAGAAAAAGAAGGGAAAGGAAAAAAGTTCACCAGGTCTTTGTAGATGGACTGTATATTAGAGACTTGAGTGGTTATCTAGAGGCCATTTACAACTCTACCTTAGGCAGTTTCTTCCTTGCATTAAGCTTAAACATCAGCCAGTAGTGAAACCTTAAGGTCTTTTCAGGTCTTTTCTGCACGTACAGCCTGCCTGCGCGTGTGTTTTCTAGTTTCCCCGTGGTACATGGGAGATTTTCAAAATCCTGTTTCCCCAAAATTCTCACTGCTTTTCTCCCTGGCTTTTAATGTGCCTGTTGTTTGCCCCAACTGTTATTTGTTTGTTTGTTTGTTTGTTTGTTTCATGCAATAACATCTTTTTAAATTGGCTTTCAGTGTTTTCAAGGAAATCTCCACTTCTGAAATGCCCTAAGAGAATTCCAAGTTTAATGAAACTTAGGCAGGCCCCCTTGTGTCAATCCGTCAGGGAATACTTGGGCAGGTTGAAAGAAACAGTTTCTTGGGAACAAGAGACTCTGTGCTTCCTTTGGAAGCAAATACCCACACTGGATATATAGGTGGCTGTCCTCTGTACCTTACTGGGGAACAGAGAACTCTTCTACTTTGTTTAGTTGGCCTTGCTCCTGCTTAAGTTTTTATTTATTTGCCATAAACCTTTGTATTTCAGAGTTGATAAAGTTGATTTTGACAGTTTTTGTCAGGTTTTTGGTCCTAGGAAAAGGACAAGTCCTGGAGCTCTCCCTGTTCTGCCAGTTTTGCTAACATTCCTCCCAGGTAGTTTTGTGCCCTTCCCACTACTGCTGCTGTTCCACTTTCCAAGGTCTACGTAATGGACACTCCTAAAACTCTTCATTCTTTTTCCTGCTGAAGTTTGTAGAGAAATAGCAACAAAGGGATGCTGACTCCCTCAGTTTCTGTAGCACCCAAGGGCCTTCACACACTCATCAGTGCACACTTGTCCAGCACTTAATCCAGTCTCCAACCTTCTTAATTTTATTCATTTGTATCTCCAGGGACTCTAGTGTTCATGTCTCAAATTCCCCCACTCATTGTGAGGCTTTTTTTTGCAGGCAGCAGCAATCTCTTTTTACATTTTGGGCCAGGGTTGACCTTTGACCTTGACTCTCTGATGGCTTCCAGAAAAATCTGTGAAATTAAAGTTGGTACATTTTTATTATTATTATTGGTGGTGGTGGTGGTTATAAGGATGGGAGCACACTTTATTCAACTCTAGATTTTCAAGTGGAAAACAGATGTATATATCTAGTAGATTTTTGGCTTGTGGTATTTTTATTAGTAGTACTTTTTAGATATGTTTTCATTGTAGCTTTGGATTTCCTGTTTGATCCAAGAGAATTTAGGGGAAATTTTTTTTTAATTCCATTAGCTTGGATTTATTGTCACTACACATTAATTTATAATTTCAGCATATCATGATTTGAGATTGTGCTCAGTTCTGTTTCTGTTTCAGGATATGTAGAATTTTCTTTGTGGCTTAATGTATGAATAAGTACTCCAAGGCAGATTCTCCATGCAGAATATGACCTTCTAACTGTGATTATATGTAGTAAATTATCTTTATTAATTATGTTTATTAAATTCTTCCCAAATATTGGTTTCTTTAATCTATTATAAGACTTCAAAGAATGAATTTGAAAGTTAATTTGTCTTTGTGGTAATTGAAGGGGTAATGTATATGTTTATGCCTGGCACATAAACATAGATTATAGTTTTTTATTCACTGTGAATTATACCATAAATCATGCAAAGTTTTATTTTTCATTTTTAATGTTTTGTCTTTGATTCATTTTGTCTTTGTTTCCTCCATTGCAATTTTTTTTTAATATTTATTTATTTTTAGAGAGGGGAAGGGAGGGAGAGGGAGAGAGACATCAATGTATGGTTGCCTCTTGCACGCCCCCTACTGGGAACCTGGCCTGCAACCCAGGCACATGCCCTGACTGGGAATCGAACTTGCGACCCCTTGGTTTGCAGGCCGGCACTCAATCCACTGAGCCACTCCAGACATGGCCCGATACAATTTTTTAAATGTACATTTGCACAGTTGGTCTGTGCTCATCTCTTCATTTTTAGCTTTCCTAAGTCACTTTACTCAAGTATGAGTAGCAACTGGTTGAATTTAACTTTTTTCCCCACTAATTATGAGGGGATTTTTTTTAGTTGAATTTATTTCATTTAGGTTCAAAGTTATAACAAATACATTTGGTTTAAATTTTATCTATCTATTTTTCCTGTTCTGAACAGGGGAAATGACCTTTTTATTGTGGTTGGGAAAACACAATGCATAAAATTTATCTTAACTATTTTTAAGTATACAATTTAGTAGTGTTAAGCACATTCACACTGTTGTGAAACAAATCTCCAGAACTTTATCTTGCAACACTGAAACACTGTACCAATTACACAACTCCCCATTTCCCTGTCTTGAGCCCCTGCTCACCATCGTTCTACTATTCATTTCTATGAATTTGACTACCTTAGATAATGTCATATAAGTGGAATCATACAATATTTGCCTTTGAGGAACAGACTTATTTCACTTAGCATAGTGCCCTCGAGGTTCATTCATGTTGTACAGCACCATGTGACCAGATTTTCTTCCTTTCGAAGGCTGAATAATACTCCATTGTACGTATATGCCACATTTTGTTTATTCATTCAGCTTTCATGGACATTTGGGTTGCTTTCACCCATTGGCTATTGTGGCTAGTACTGCTGTGAACATGGCTGTGCAAATACCTTTTCGGACCTTGCTTTCACTTTATTTGTATATATATCCAGAAGTAGAAAGGGGGTAGATCATATGATAATTCTGTCTTGAATTTTTTGAGGAACTGCCATACTTTTCCACAGTGGCAGAGCCATTTTACAACCTACCAACAGTGTACAAGGATTCCAATTTCTTCATATCCTTGCTAACACTTGTTATTTTCGGGAGGAGGATTTTTAGCCATGATAATAGGTATAAAGTAATATCTCATTGTGATTGTGATTTGCATTTCTCTGTTGATTACTGATGTTGAGCATTTTTGCATATGCTTGTTGGCCATTTATTTATCAACTTTGGAGAAATGTCTGTTCACGTTCTTTTCCCATTCTTGACCAGGTTATTTATTTTTTGATTGTTGAGTTGTAGGGGTTTTTTATACATTCTGGATATTAACCTCATGTCAGAAATATGATTTGGAAATTTTTTTCCCCAATCAGTGGGTTGCCTTTTCACTATGTTGTGTTGATCGTGTCCTTTGATGCACAGATATTTTTAATATTTTTTAAAAGATTTTATTTGTTTATTTTTAGACAGGGGAAGGGAGGGAGAAAGGAAGAGAAACATCAGTGTGTGGTTGCCTCTTGCACACCCCCAACGGGGGGCCTGGCCTGCAACCCAGGCGTGTGCCCTGAATGGGAATTGAACCTGTGACCCTTTGGTTTACAGGCCAGTGCTCAGTCTGCTGAGCCATACCAGCCAGGTAATTTGTAAATTTTTAAAATTGATATTGATGTAGTCCTAATTGTCTCTTTTTGATTTTATTGCCTGTACTTTGGTGTCATATCCAAGAAATTATAACCAAGTTCCATGCCATGAAATTTTCTCCTGTGTTTCTCTTAAGAGGTTTTAGGTTTTATGGTTAGGTCTTTAATCCATTTCAAGTTAATTTTTGTATATGGTGTAAAGTTCCAACTTTATACTTTTGCATGTGGACATCCAGTGTCCCTACCACCATTTCTTGAAAAGACTGCACTTACTGAGTTGTCTGTCAAAATCCTTTGACCATATATCATCTTAACATATTCAGAAGAGTTTATTTCTGGGCTCTCCACTCTAGTCTATTGATCTTTATGCCAGAACCACACTGTTGTATTACTTTACCACTGTAATATGTTTTTCTCTAATTTTTTTATTTACAATTTTAGAGAGAAGGTGTGGGAGCGAGAGAGAAACATTGATTTGTTGTTCTTCTTATTTATTGTTTGATTCTTGTCAGTGCCTTGACCAGGGATTGAACCCACAACCTTGGCATACTGAGACGATGCTCTAACCAACTGAGCAACCCAGCCAGGGCCCACTGTAATATGTTCTGAAATCAGGAAGTGTGAATCCACCAACTTTGTTCTTCCTTTCAAAATTGTTTTGGTTCTTTGGGGTTTCTTAGCATTTTTTAAATGATTTCTTAATATTTCCAATCTTTTTTGTTCATTGCTATATGATTTCCTTCCTTCCTGCCTCCCTTCCTTCCTTCCTTTTCTTACTGTCCAAACTTTTTTTATTTATATAGTTGAACTTTACAGTAGTGTCACAAAATACCATAAACAGAGCCTTCAGAAAGAGATAAAAAAACAAATTTAAATATATTAACCAGATTAAAGTATGCAAACAATCCAGTGATAAGTACATTAAACGATAATGTGCTAATGGTATCTAGTTTATCCATTTTATATTCTGTCATAAAAATATTAAACATCAATTTGAAATTTGGTGAATGGACTTGATTCCTGATTTCTGTATAAGATATGATATACCCTTTGCATGTATATGATTAACTTTGCTGGTTATTTGATAGTACATTTAAAAGTTGGTATTGGTATTTATTTACCACCTATAGTATAGTAAGTCATGGTTAGAAAAGCATTCTCCTAATCTCTGTGAACTTAGAAAGCACTAATGAATTAACAACATGGGTCAACTAAGGGAATAAAATTCCTTACTATTCACATTTACTTTTCCCATGAAAAGCTTCAAATATGACTCTAATTTTAAAAACAGAGTTTTCCAAGCAAATTTTCCAGCATAATTTACAGAAGCATGTGTAAATAGAAGAACTCAATAACTAAGCTAATACTTAAAATATAATTAACTAGGAATTATCTCTCTTTTCTACCTTGATATTAAAAGATGGTGGCCTTAGCAGAGGCTGAAATGCCATTAGGAGTCCCATAAGCACAAGGAACAACCTAGACAAAGAGGTGGAAAACATCTCTTTATTCACAAATTTTAACATGTTGAGATTTAAATTAAAGGGGTTGAGAGTGGTTCATGTTAATGCTTTTTGTTTGTTCAAAATACAACCAGAGACATTGAAATAAAGAACAATCTGACAGTAATCAGAGAGGAGGGAGGAGGGAGAGGGATAACGGGATAATGAGGAGGGGGCCATCAAGGAACATGTGTGAAGGACACATGGACAAAGCCAAAGGGTGAGAGGCGGGGAAGGGTGGAGGGGGCATGGTGGGGTGAAAATGGAGACAATTGTACTTGAACAACAATGAAAAGAAAATTAAAACTGTGAGTGGGTTAGAACTACTCCAGAGATTTCAGTAAGTAATTCAGAACTAGTGTGACCATTATCAAGATGATCGTAATGAACTTTAGGAAAGGAGTTGAAATGGCTCCTACAAAGTCCTACTCTTGTAACAAGTTGATGAGTCCACTGTGGAGATATAGGAGGGATCCGATGCACGCCGTCATCTGCTGACACGGGCTGGACTACATCTTTATACGGTTTTCTTTAAGTCGACTTGTTTTTTCTATTAACTTAGTATCCATATAATCTATGGGGTTGGCAAAAATGTCTGTTTAATTTTTTCCATAAAATAAAAGGCACATTTTTTTCCATTTTCACCAATAACTTTATTGATTCAGATATTTTGAATATATCAGCTATCTCCTACTATTGGCTTCTAATGGGTCGAAGCCAGAGGTGCTGCTAAACATCTTCCAGTACATAAGGCACCTCACAACAATTTCAATGATTTGAGTTTTATCTCTTTTTTTTTCTTGGTGTTGATCTAGCTGAAGATTTGTAAATGTTTGTTGCTCTTTTCAAAGAACCAATGTTTGGTTTGTCTGATTTTTATCTATTGTTATTCTCTATTTCATTTATTTTCTCTCTGATCTTTATAATTTCCCTCTGTCAGCTTGCTTTGGGTTTTGTTTGCTCTTCATTTCCTAGTTTTGCAAGGTAGAAGATGAAGTTACGGATTTGAAATCTTCCTTTTAATATAGACATTTACACATAAATTTCCTTCTAAGCTCTATCTTCACTGCATTCTATACTGCATTCCATAAGTTTTGGTATGTTTTGCTTTCATTTTCATTCATCTCAAAGTATTTTCTAATTTTCCTTGTAATTTCTTCTTTGACCATTGGTTGTTAAGAGTATGTTTTTTAATTTCCACATATTTTTTAATTTTCCAAATTTCTGTATGTTACTGATTTCCAGCTTCATTCCATTGTCATCAGAGAACATACTTTGTAGGATTTAGTCCTCATATATGTAATATGACTTGTTTTACGGCCTAGCATATGGTCTTTTGGACATTCCATGTGTCCTTGAGATGAATGTGGTTCTGCTTTTGTTGAAGTATTCGTGTATATATGTCTTTTGGTTTATAGTGTTGTTCAAACCTTCTGTTTATTTATTGGTCTATCTAGCTGATTTACCCATTTTTCAGTGTTATATCGCTCTCTCCATTTATTACTGTTGAATTGTCTATTTTTGCCTTCATTTTTGTCAGGTTTGCTTCCTGTATTTGGGGTATTATTCTTTTTCTGGTACCAAGTAACTCAGTATCGCTTATCTCTTCAGATTTGCTTTCATTTCAACAAAAATTTTCTTTAACTGTATCCTTAAATATTTTTTTCCTTTTCTCTCAAGCTGTTTTCTATTTTAAGAGGGAGGAATGAGGCAAGCCCACTTCTCCAAGTATTAGATCTCTGTTGCATGTCTTCCTCTTCTGCATTCTGATTATTTTTATATCCTGTATCTTTTTCTGCATTTCATGAGGCTTTTCAATCTGTAATTTACTCTACTGGCTTAATTTTCTTTCTTTTAAATATTCTAAAATTTCTATTTTCTAAATTGCATAAATTAGTTCTGAAGTGGCATGCTGTTATTTTTCACCTTTGTTGTCTTTAGTGCCTGTCTCTGGTCTTTTTGATGAATTATGTTAATTTTGTCAGCTGCCTTTTAATCTCCCTCCATTGTCTTAGCTTATTGTGGATCTGTGCCATTAGGTCCACGGTTGTATTTTTTCCTGAAGTGAAAATATAAATTATTTATTGACTAAAATGGGTAACACTTCTTACAAAATAATTTTTCTTTTTCTGTTCTTCTTTTCCCCTTTCTTTCACTTTAATGCTATAAAATATTTACATATTTCTTCTCTTTTGTTTTCAGATTACTGTCTTTGTCTCTGAACAGTTCTGTGGAAACCATTTATTTGCCCACAAGTAATGTAGAAGAATTCTCTATGATTGTCTTATTACCTGTTTTCAAGATACTGCTTGAATCCTCTTTCTAGGGGACAACCTAAAGACATTGTATATGGCTTGTATTTCTTTTTCCCTCAGAGTTGGGAATGGCAGGGAGATAGTAGGTGATTCTAGACTCCGGACAGCTCTGTAGGTGACAGTTTTATCTGCCATTGTTTTTAAAACTCTTAAACTGATGGCCCTCTTACTAATTGTGGAAGTAAGGAAAGTACCCAGTTCTGTGGGACATTCCTTTGGGATTTTGTTACTGTACTACCTTACGGTCAGCTGGAGGCAGCTTTCATGGCATTGTTGTGTGAACAATGATAGGGCTGAGGCCTTACTTTATTTTCTAGCAAATCGTAGTAATCCAACTAAGGTATTTAGACTTAAGAGATTATTCTGACTTCTTCCTGACCAGAGGGGAGAATGTATTCTGGCTAGGGCATAAAGTACTATTTTTTTTATAGGGAACATGTCTCCAGTTAGAACATTTATCTTTCTCCTGGGACACTTATTACCTCAATTCCTTTTCTGAGTTACCAGAGGGGTATGTCTTAATTTAAGAGACTCACCTTTTACCCTTCTATATGATCCTTTGTGTAGGAACAGCTTTGTGACAGCTCCTTAAATTTGGTCCCCGTTGTTTCGCTAGACAGCATTTCTGGAATTCTGTGGTATGAGTTGAATCCTTTCCCTAGATGCTGAATATTCTTTTCACTTTTTGTTTGTGTCTTTCAGTTATTGAAGAAGAGGTTCATTAAGCCTGTCTTTGTACTGTAATATTTTCTAAAATTCATTCATCTATTTTCTGTGTGTTTCTCTCTCTTTTATATTGGATTTCTTCTTTTTCTATAGGCTTCTTTCTCTCAACTCTAGAGCCATACTTGGGTCTTTCCTCGTCATAGATAGTGAATGACTTACCTGTCAGGACAGTTTCTATTGGTCCTTCTACCACTCTGTATCTTTCTCACTCTTTATTACCAAATAAAAGATATTTCTTTATTTCCTTTGAGTGTAAAGGTAAAAAGATAACTAAATATAAAGAGTTCAGATAATATAGAAAATACAAAGACCTTGGAAATCACCCATACTTCTCACCATCTTGAGATAGTCATGATTTAACATTTTCATGAATAAGCTTCCAGGTTTGTATTTTATGATTCACATACCTACTGCTTATGTTGGATCTATTTCTTCATGTCCATTTTCTGATATAGCTAAATACCCAGTGAAAACATGCTGATTTCTTATCAGTCTTTACAACCATTCTCATATATAGAAACAACAGTAAAAAATGAAATCATATGTATATTGTTTTAAAGCTCTACTTAGTATAACATAGACATCTTTTTATGTCAAAAGGAGATTTATGTGGTCCTTTTTAATGGCTTTATGGGTTTCATTGTATAAATACAGTATTTATCTAATTAGTTCCCTGATGACAGAATTTACATTGTTTTGAAGTTTTTATTATAAGCTGTGCTTTGATAGTCTTATTAGATCTTTATGAATTTTTCTGTTTCCTCAAAATACATTTCTAAACATGGAATAAATGGGTTACTAAGTATACACATAAAAATGGTTTAATCGAGACCTGGCCAGGTAGCTCATTTGGTTGGAGCGTTATACAATACACCAAAAGGTTGAAGGTTCAATCCTGTGTCAGGAAACATAGCTAGGTTGCAGGTTTAATTCCCAGTCAGAACACATACAAGAGGGCATCTGATTGATGTTTTTGCTAACATTGATGTTTCTCTCTCTCTCTCTCTCTTCCCCTCTCCTCCTCTCCTTTCTCCCTCCCTCCCTTTCACTCCCTTTCCTTCTTCCCTCTCTCCAAACTATCAATAAAACATATTCTAGAGTGAGGATACTTTTTTTCTGCTTTTTTTAAATTATATTTTATTGGTTATACTATTACAGTTCTCCCAATACTTTCTCATTTACCTCCATCCACCCACCATCCCCTACTCCCTCAGGCGATCCCCACACCTTTGTTCATGTCCATTGGTCATGCATATAAGTTCTTTGGCTACTCCATTTACTATACTGTACTTTATACATCCCCATGGCTATTCTGTAACTACCTATTTGTACTTCTTAATCACTTCACCTCTTCACCCATCTCCCCAAACCCCTGTCGGGCAACCATCTAAACGTTCTCCATATCCATGAATCTCTGTTCTCATTTGCTTAATTTGTTTTTTAGATTCAATTGTCGATAGATATGTTTATTGTCATTTTATTGTTCATAGTTTTGATCTTCTTTTCCTTAAGTCCCTTTAACATTTCATATAATAATGATTTGGTGATGATGAACTCCTTTAGTTTTTTCTTGTTTGGGAAGCTCTTTATCTGCCCTTTGATTCTAAATGATATCTTTGCTGTGTAGAGCAGTCTCGGCTGTAGGTCCCCACTTTTCATGATTTTGAATATTTCTTGCCAATCCCTTCTAGCCTGCAAAGTTTCTTTTGAGAAATCAACTGACAGTGTTGTGGGGATCCCCTGTAACTAACTTCTTTTCGCTTGCTGCTTTTAAGATTCTGTCTTTATCTTTAACCTTTGGCCTTTTAATTATGATGTGTCTTGGAGTGAGCCTCTTTGCATCCATCTTGTTTGGTACTCTGTGCTTCCAGGACTTGCATGTCTATTTCCTTCACCAAATTAGGGAAGTTTTCTTTCATTATTTTTTCAAATAGATTTCCAATTTCTTGCTCTTTCTCCTTCTGTCACCCTTATTATGTGTATGTTGGAATGCCTGAAGTTGTCCTAGAGGCTGCTTACACTATCCTTGTCATTTTGGATTCTTTTTTCTTCTTGTTCTTCTGATAGGTTGTTTTTTGCTTCTATATGTCCCAAATCATTGATTTGATTCTCACCTACATTCATTCTACTGTTGTTTCCTTGTATTTTTCTTATTTCAATTAGTGTATCCTTCGTTTCGACTGGATATTTTTTATGCTGTTGAGGTCCTTACTAAGTTACTTGAGCATCCAATTTACCTGTGTTTTGAACTCTGCATCTGATAGATTGTTTATTTCCATCTTGTTTAGTTACTTTTCTGGAGTTTTGATCTGTCCTTTGATTTGGGCCATGTTTCTTTGTCTACTCATTTTGGCAGCTTCCCATTTTGGCAGTTTGTTTCTATGTATTAGGTAGGGCTGCTGTGACTCCCTGTCTTGGTAGCATGGCCTAATGTAGTAGGAGACCTGTAGGGTCCAGTGGCACAGCCTCCCCTATCACCCAAGCTGGGTACTCAAGATGTGCCCTTTGAGTACGTCCTTCTGTTGTAGTTGAGCCTTGATTGCTGCTGGCAGGTGAATGGGAAGGATTTACCCAGGCCAGTCAGCTGCAAGGACTGGCTGTGATCACTGACCACTGACCTCATCCCTCCGTGGAGGATCAGCTGTGCAGGGGCAGGGTGGTGGTGCTCCAGCGTGGTATTTAGCTGCTTTTAAGATTCTCTCCTGCCTGGCTGGTGTAGCTCAGTGGATTGTGCGCGGGCTGGGAACCAGAATGTCCTGGTTTGATTCCCATTCGGGGCACATGCCTGGGTTGCAGGCCAGGTCCCCAGTGAGGGCCATATGAGAGGCAGTCATACATTGCTCTTTCTCCCTCCCTTCTCCTCTCTCTAAAAATAAATAAATAAATAAATCTTTAGAAAAAAAATATTCTCTCCTTATCTTTAATCTTGACTAATGTAATTATGATGTGCCTTGGTGTGTGCTTCCTTGGGTGCAACTTCTTTGGGACTCTCTGAGCTTCCTGTACTTGCATGTCTACTTCTTGTGCCAGATTGGGGACATTTTCCTTCATTAATTTTTCAAATAAATTTTCAACTTCTTGTTCTTTCTCTTCTCCTTCTGGCACCCATATGATTCAGATGTTGGAACGTTTCAAGTTGTCCCAGAGAATCTCATCTTTTTTTTTTTTAATTCTTGTTTCTTCATTCTCTTCTGGTTAAATGTATTTCTTCCTTCTGTTTCAAATTGTTGATTTGAGTCCTGGTTTCCTTCCTTTCTCTGTTGGTTCCCTGTATATTTTTCTTTATTTCACTTCGTTTATCCTTCACTTTTTCCTCTATTTTGTGACCATACTCATTCATTTCTGTGAGCATCCTGATTACCAGTGTTTTGAGCTCTGCACATGATAGGTTGGTTATCTCCTCACCACTTAGTTCTTTTTCAGGAGTTTTGATCTGCTCTTTCATATGGGCCATATTTCTTTTTCCCAAGTACCTGTTACGTTGTAAGAGGTGGAGCCTTAGGTATTCACCAGGGTGGGACAACCACCTTGGCCTCATTGTGATGCTGTATGTAGGGGGGGAGGGGTCAGAGACGGAACAATGCCAATTGCTTGGCTCTTGCCCTGCTTTCAGTCACTTCCCCCACTACCCACCCACAAGCAAATTGGGCCCTTCTAGCGCTGATTTCCAGGTGGTTGAGTTTTTGTCTGTTCTAGAACCCTGTAGGTCGCTCCAACAGACTCCGCTGTGAGACTGGGAGTTTCTCCTGCTGCTGCAACTCCACTAGTTTTTACAGGCAGACGTTTTGAGGTCTTATTTCTCCATGCTGGAACCCAGAGTTATGCAGTGTGTCTCCCCAGTTGTTCCTCACAGTTTATTCACACATTTATGTGGGTCTGTCTGGTCTGCCAGCTGCCACCTCGCCCTCCTGGTCAGCCAGCCACCACCTTTCCTGGTGTCCCCTTCCCCCGCTGGCCCATCTCCACCCCTCCTACCAGTCTGAATGAATGTTTCTTCTTTAATTCCTTTGTTGCTGGACTTCCATACAGTTTGATTTTTTTGGTTGTTTTTTGTTTTTAAGTTGGTTGTTTTCCTTTTGGTTATTTAAAGAAGCAAAGCATATCTATCTGTGCCTCCATCTTTGCTGGAAGTTCTATTGACCATTTCCAATTTTTTTTTAACTATCTTGTCTTTTACCTAGATTTCCTTAGATGTGCTAATGCTTGTTGTGTGCCGAACATGTGTGTCCAGCTCGTTTTTTACCTGTTTGTACACTTGAAAATCTCAGAGTCAAAATAAGGGAATAGCTACAGCTGCCTGATCATCCCTCCTTCCTTTCATTGATGACGCATCCTCTTTCTTTGACTCACTCTTTCTGTGCCTCTGTCTTCTACATCTACGCATTCTCTCCTCAGTCTCTACAATGTGCTTTTCTCTCACTATTTTATCTTTTCACTCTGTCTGCTTCTCTGTTCTTTATCTCTGCATCTGTACACCCAACTCTTTGTGCACTGTGCTCCCTCCTCCCGCCCTCATGCTGTCTCTTGTCTCACTGTCTCTGCTGTATGTCTCTTTTTCTGGTTGTTCCTCCTCTCCTCCCTTTCTCTCATATTCTTGCTGTGTTTGCCTCTGTGTTCTCTCTCTGTGTTTTCTCTCTTATTCTCTCTCTTTCCTTCATCTCTTTTTCTCATTTCTGGTTATATATTGGTGTTGAAGATGGGAGATAGTTTACTACCATCAGAACAAAAAAAGAGTCAAGTTTTTCTGTCTTATGGAAAAAAGCTGGAAATAAATTATTTCTCCATTTTTTTTACCTCATTTCAGTTATCCATGTTTTTAGCAGCTGGGCAAATGAACAACACAAACTAACTACCAAACAAAGAGACCTCCATGAGAGAATAAAATGAGAGCTTTGGTAATAAATCAAATGTTTACCAGTATTCTTAACATTTTTTAAATAAAACAGGCTGATTTCATCAGTCTTCACAATTATGATCATATATGAAGAGAAACAGTCAAAAGCACTATCTTGAAACCCAGAGTATAAGTTTCATGATATGTTAAGAGATAAAGCCCTGGCTGGTGTAGCTCAGTAGATTGAGCGTGGGCTGCGAACCAAAGGGTTGCCAGTTTGATTCCCAATCAGGGCACATGCCTGGGTTGTGGGCCAGGTCCCCAGTGAGGGCCACGTGAGAAGCAAACACACGTTGATGTTTCCCTCTCTCCCTCTGTTCCCTTCTGTCTAAAAATAAATAAAAATCTTTAAAAAAAAAATAAAAGATGTGAACTTAATCATGACTTTAAAAAAAGATAAGATATAAAGCTATACATATATTACTATAACATGTACATGTATGTATACACATACATGACAAGCAAAATATTAATATTGAAATGAGCCTCTAATTTTTGTTATAATTTTCTACATATTTTGTTTTTAATAAGAAACATGTATTTTCTAATAAGAAACTGTGAAAGTTGTTTTTGCTTGACATTAATTTAAAAAAAAGTGAGATAAGCCAGACTGATCAAACGTAAAATGTTATTTATTAGCTGAAAAGGAAAATTCTCAAATCTTTCATTACATTCTAGTTTCTGCCTAAAATACCTATCCAAATCTCATAATCTTTCTAGAAGCGGAGTGAAATAATAGGATTAAAAAGTATTAAGCCCAGTTTCCATGCCAAGATAAAATAAAACTTTCTTTTAACTCTAGGTGCCAGGGGTTGAGGTAAATGTGCTCCTAGGTTCATGGCCTCTCTTCAGAATTTTGTCCCATTTCCCATGCTCATTGCTAACCTCCCATGAGCAGCTGGTCTTGTTTTGTAAATGTCTTTTGGCTTTCAAGATTTCTTACATAATGTGTGTTTTGTATGTATGTGTATATTTTCAATTTATATAAAATGATATACCATTATTATTCTTATTCTCACTAAGCATTGTATTTTTAAGATCCATCTACATTGCTATAAGGACATCTAAACCAGGTTTCTGATCATTTTATGGCACTCCATTGAGTGTATCTACCAGTTTATCTATGCACTTTCTCTGTAATGGACACCAAGGTTGCTGTCATCTCCCAGCACCACAATGCACATCCTTTTCCTAATCCTCTAATGGACCTGTGTGAGGCTGTCTTTGGCATATACATCCAGAAGTGGAATTCTTGGATCATAAACTATGTGTGTACTTAATTTTCCAGTCTGTATTCCTACCTACAATGCATGAAAATTTCTATATCTCTGTTACTCTGCCAATAATACCTAGTTTTGCTAAAAGATTAGAAATATGAGTTTCTATACTCTGGGGAGATAGGGTTTGTGGTTGTTGTTGCTTTTTTAATTAAATGTTGTTACTTGTTTTGAGAATCTACCCTAACCCCACTTCGTTATTTTCAAGGGAGGAAAGAGTCTTTTAGAGACTTCCGAAATTACTCTGTACTTTCAACCAAGGTATTTTCATTTGTTCATTCATCCAGACATGATTATAATATAGAGTGTGATTACAGTACAAGTGTGTGATACTTTTAACTGCTTTTCTCAGATTTTGGCGTATAACAGATAAAAGGGAAGATTTTAATAGCAACATTAACAAACTTGATTTAAAATATCTCTATAAAACATCATTCCTAAAATACAGCATCTACAGTTGTTCCAAATGTTCATGGCATATTTACAAAAATTAATTGTACATTTAGGCAAAATGTTGATAAATCCTGAAAGTAAAAGATTTATAACCAAGCTATTATTCTCTAACCATAATACAATAATGTTAGAAATTAACTATTATTTTTCACTAAACAGATAAAAATTTAAAAGCATCATTCTAAACTCTTGAAACTAAAAATTGAAATTACAGACTTTTTTCATTAAGGACAGTGAAAGCACATGTACAAAATTTATGGGATGTGACTAAATCTGTATTTAGAGGAAAGTGTATAACCTTAAGTGATATTTTAGTTGAACAAGTTCAGTTAGGAAATAATTGAAATATGCATTCTAATCTGGGAAAAGACTACAAAATAAGCAAAGAAAGTGAGAAGTAATTAATAAAATGGATAATCAGTCCCCCAAATTGATCAATATAATCAAGATCTGATTCTTTCAAAAAAAAATTAGACCAAATAAATCTCTGGCTCTTCTGCCTGTGGGGAAGAACGACGTTAGTCATGTGGGAGGAGATAGCCCCAGACAAAGAGGTGATTTTCTTTAAAAAGCTCATTGTGTGCAACTGTAGACAGTTATATTTTAAAATCTAAATCAGATGGATGATTTTTCAGGAAAATATAAATTAAGAAAATTGATGAAGTTTTAAAGTCTAAGTAGATCACTAACAATGGAAATTGAAAGACTGTTAATAATCTACAGCTCCCCACCCATAACTCTCTGCCCTCCAGAAATGTACAAATATGTTCATACCAAAAAGTACGAGAGTGTGTGCTTTTCAATCTCTTGCCAACTCTGGGATCCGTCAGTCTTTTTAATATTTGCTAATCTGATATATGAAAAAACTCATTGCTTTGAATTGCATTTTTTTAAATTATTTTATTGTTCACTTACAGTTGTCTGCATTACCCCCCACCCCCAACGCCAGGCAAACCCACCTCCCTCCCTTGCTTCCACCCTCCCCCTTGGTTTTGTCCATGTGTCCTTTATAGCAGTTCCTGAATACCCTTGTCCCCATTATCCCCTTCCCCCTCCCCTCTGGTTACTGCCAGATTGTTCTAAATTTCAGTGTCTCTGGTTACAATTTGTTTCTCTGGTTGTATTTTGCTTGCTTACCTCACAAGCGTCTTGGCTGTGGCTGATCTGAGTTCCCCGGTAGCTGATCTGGCCTTGGTGCCTTCTCTCATGAGTCCTTATATAAAACCCCTTAACATTTCATATAGTAAAGGCTGCGTGATGATGTACTCCTTGAACTTGACCTTATCTGA
>PVJI01023263.1:0-23860 GCA_004026765.1 Micronycteris hirsuta
TTATTTAAGAACGCTTGTAATCACATTGGACTCACATGGGTAATACATGATAATCTCTCTATTTTAAGGTCAGCTGGTTAACAGCATCAGTTCCATCTGTAATCTTAATTCTCCTTTGCCATGTAATGTAACATAGTTCCAATTTCTAAAGATTAGGACATCATTGGGGGACCATTATTTTTCCTACCACATTATCTTTATCTAGTACAAGAATGGCCAGGGAAGGTTCTGTTTTATTTTATTATTTTATTTTATTTGCAATTTACATTTACACTGCCATTTTATAGTAGATGGGCTAAGCAAGGTGAAGAGAAAATGGGGATCCAAGTGAGGATTCAGGACAGCAAATCGGAGGCCGTCACGGTCGTTCAGATGGGAAGAGGCTGGCTTAGACGAAAGTGGTGGCAGTGGAATTGGAGAGATCTGGATAGATCCGAGACAGCAATAATCCGCTTTTAAGCACTGAAATGAGACCTCATTATCTTCGGTTAGCTGTGTGCTTGTTTTGGTGTCACAACATTCAATTTTCTGTTCTCATTTCCTAATGATACCTGTAAAGTGTCCTTGTGTTAGAGACTCTGAACGGTGACCCTGGGGGCACCAAATAGGTTCTTCTCCACAGCAGTTATTGCAGACACTTCTGGATATGGCTTAAAAAAAAACAAAAAAAACTTTACTTAAAGTGGCCACCGGAAGCACAACTTAGCTTTTTGTGCTAAGGGACTTAGCAAGGTTTGGCTCTACGAGTTCATTGCCACACACCTACATCTGGTGGTTTTGGTTTTCTTTGGTCAATCTGTGATGATCTTCATATGAGAAATCTTTAAAGGATCCAATTACCAGATCGTTTCTCAGCTGGTGTATCTTGGATCCAGAATTGTTTAAAACGGAACACCTCAGGCTTAAAAAACAAGATAGTTTTTCTATCCCATTGATAATTTTATTTGTTCTTTGCTATTATGTGAATTTCTATATGTTTTACTACATCCAAGGTGCTGGTTGTACTTTTTCTCATGTCCGGGCTTGTGTGGTACATTGGTAGAGCCTGTGGCACTTACTGTGTGTTTATATGAAGAAAAGAGATACACCAGGTACTCCTGTGGGCAGTGGAGTAGGGTAAGGGGAGTGAGGGAACTGCGAAGGACTGCGCACAGTTATTAGGAAAAAGGGGTAGATCAGTTCTTTTGGGACATTCTAGGCTGTGAAGGCAGAAATAGTGCTGCCTTGGGACCCAGATAGTAGAATGGTGGAGGGGTGCATTCTGTCCATTTCCATGGAAGTCTAGAGAGGCTTCAGTGTAGTGAGGTTTGAAAGTAACTCACTTTTACACTTTGGCATTTGTAGTTTTGGATACAGCCGAAGCAGCATCCTGAGCAGGGAATCTTTGTTTTTAAGGATGGCTCTGGTAGCAATGCAAGGTGGAAGTATCCCTCAGATGGGTTCTTGAGCGGTAGAAATCTTGAAGCAGGAGGTGGGGTCCGGGGAGGAGGCATGCTATCTGTACAGGACATGGGAGGCAAACCCCAGCACTCCCGACATGGCTTGAGGAGACTGGCTGGCGGCCGAGTCCCTTCATTATGCACAGGGGAGAGTAAAATTTGGGTAGTTCCTTTTTAGGTAACGTCATTGTTATCAGCAGTTTGGGGAAGGTTAGGGAAATTTTGGGATTACAATTGCTAAATGCTGTCTCTTCTCATTCAGAGCAAAGAGTCTTATATTCTACTGAACAGATCATGGCTGGGAATAGACATGGAGAATAATTTGCATCGTTAATTTGTTGCCTAACGTACATTGAAGATCACTTTGATATTTTAGGAGATGTGTTTTGAAATTTAGGGGTTGGCACATTCACTGCTTGAGACTTTAGTTGTTTTGGAAAGGAGAAGAAGAACAATTTGGATCCTAAGAAATCTAGATGTAACATGTTATCAAAGTAATTTGCCATGCTCAAGTTTCATTCCAAAGCAGGGCTAGCCATACCCCTTAAAACTTACTTCTATAGTCTAGCAGATAATAGGAGCTTAATACATATTATCCTGTTAATTTACTTGATCACTATAAAGTAGGTGTTAGCTCGTTTTCAGATGTGGACACTGGAGCCCAGAAATATTTAAAAAACTTGCTAGAAGTTACACGACTACTAAGATAAGATTCAATCTGATCTCAGACTACTTCCATTATTCCCTGGTACTTCCTCTTTGAGGTAGACCAGCAGTGATATGACAATAAAGAAAACGAACTGGTAGCTAGAGTACCTAAAATCAAACAGCACTGCTCCCATGTCTGGCAATGTGAGTTTTATTTTCTCTTAACGTCAGTTTTGCTTTATCAAGTTTTCACATTCGTCAGATTTTACATCTATCCTACCAGGTTTGGTTCTCGTATTCTTCATGCATTGTAAGAGTTGTATTTTAAAACAAATAGAACTTAAACTTCTTTCTTGCTCTCATTATTACTTCTTCTTTGTAGTATCCATATGTTCATTTCATAGTGAAACAAACACTTTTAGTGTAATGATTGCAAGTGGTTTGAGAGCAGTGATTTCTTTGGCCTTTGAGTGCATTTATGAGACTACTCTTAAACAGAAGAGCTACTGAAGGTTGGGGTTTTATTCGTTGCAGCCGCTAGCAATGTACTACTTTTTATGCCTTCCTTTTAATAATGCACTTGATTTTGGTTCTTTTGGCTATAAAAAACAGATACCTGCTTAGGTTGTCTGAAGAAAAAGAAGACTTTTTCCCATGTGGATTGAAATCATAATAGGGAAGCTACCTGTCCCTCTCGAAGCACCTCTACCTCCATGTGAGCAACTGAACTCTTCTTGTTCGACCATCAGGTCTGACCTTACAAGCTTTGCCTTTTCTGTTTTCTCATATTTTTAGTTTCTAATTGCCTTTGGCTTGATGTGGATTTTACCCAATCTCATGAATATTTTCACATGCAGCTTCGTTTCTAATCAACTAATCATGTCATTTTTTAAAATTTTCTCCAAAATAGAATCTCATCTGCCTATTTTTATTTATTTATTTTTTTTTCTGGTCAGTCCATATGGGTCATTGGTTCTTGGTTAGTCTGCAAATTTTTTTAACCTGGGGTTGATGCTCTTTCCTAATCTACAACAAGGATTGCAGGACTCATAAATATTTTAAGAGCTAACAGCAAGGATTATGGTGGCTCTACTATTTTCTGCAAATAAATACCAGTTTATTACTATTCAAACATGATCCCTTATGTTTAAATGTTTTAAAGAAGCTGTAGGGACACTTTGCAATATTTTTAATGAATGAAATTTGGAACTGCTGAAAGAAGACACTTTCATGACTCAAGTAATATGTATTAAAAGTGGAGGTGGCTACTGGGGACCAGAAAGAGACAACCTGGAAATAAAAAGTTGGGTGAAGTGTTGAATCACTAAACCTGATGTTAAATTAATATTTGGTTTATAAGTTAAAAGAAGATCAGTTTTAATAGTGCCCATCAATGCATTAAATTGACAAATATTTACCAAGTGATCTGCTATATTTCTATAAAGTTGTTTAGTGAGATGCAGGAAGGATTAACAGCAAAGTCACATGCTGAGGATTGCTCGAATCATTAAATCAACTACTATTTATTAAGTGGCACTATGTTCCAATCAGTTGGGTTGTAGTGATAAATTATAGATAGTCCTTGTCTTATAATTTAATTGGAGGGGAAGAGTAAGAAAATAGACACATATTCTGTATGTCTATAATACAGTATTATACCTGCAATAATTAGAAGAAATGGTCTTTAGCTGATATAACTAGAGATACCTAGGATAGATTAGGTAAATCAAGAATTTCAGAGCATTTCAGGCCTGAGTTAGGTGTTCAGAGGTGAACGGTATAACCATGTAACTGTGTAACTAGAAAAGAATATAGATTATCATGGATGTGTCTGTATATGCTGTGCTTTGTGTTACTGAGCTGAAGCTTCATGACTACATTTTCACATTACTAGCTAACAATTAAGAAAAGGAATTACAATACCTGTTAAAGATGTCAGTTCAAACTCAATTTAAGTAGAACAGGTCTGGTATTATAAGTATTTCCTTATCTCCAGTGGCAAGTGCCATATTTCATACCCAGACGTGACTTAAAGGGACAAATGTAGCTGCAGCACATTTAGTCTGAAAACATTTTGTATGCACTTGGAAAAATACCTGGAGGACCTCTAGATCTTTCACATTTATTTATTTATATATTTTTACTCAGTGTTCACTTTCTTTTCATGACTATTTTACTGATTTTTTTTAAAAAAAGGTATGTAGTTTTAATAAAGTTTCCTCAGTACTCTTGAGTTCCAAGTGGACTTGAATTCATTTTATTTTTATGGGCTGCTGGTCTTTAATCTCTTATCACAGAATCAAAAATGTACCTGTTACATACTGGTAAATTAGTTATCAATCCCTTGGGCAGTATATTTTAATATCAGTATTATAGGGAAGATGATATAAATCTTGTGTACAGTATTATTAGCTTAGGCAGCTGCTGACTTAAAAAGGCCAGTTTAACAAGTCACCACTGTATTATGTTTAATTAGGTACAGTTTATATAATGAGGTGTTCAGTTCTAATGGAAAGACATGCTGTGAGCAGCACATCTGCAGGAATAACTATTACAATCAGCATTGCAGAGACCCATGGAACTGCAAATTAGACTTACTTATCTAGAAATAAATTACATCCCAATGCCTTCATAAAGCTCATTAATTAATTCCACTGGCATAAAGGTCTTTTTCTTAATTTCATGTTCCATTAGCATAATAAACACAATTTGAGTTACAACAGTATGATCAGTTTAATGGATGCTATTTATTTTAGTTTTTTATTTAAAGTCCCGGTAACGTAGAATTAACATCAATATGCTGCTTGGTCCTTTATTAAAAATTCCCATAGGATAACCAACACAGATGTTCAATACAGCATCATATATTTGCTGCATTTTACGACTCTACTAATTGGCCATATGGAAAGGTGTTGCTTGGGTGGTGTAATTTTTTTTTAAATCTGCTAAATTTTATGGATTGTAATAATTACAATTAGTTTATATGTAAAGTTGGATAGGTTAATACATATTGCCTATTGCAGGCAAAATAAGAGTAAACAAATTTTTGGTGCCATGTTTATCTTAAATACCAGTTCACTTAAAAAAACTCTGACAGTATTTTAAATTCTTGTTAAAATGATAACATTAATTTTGCTTACGTTCTGAAATTATATAAAGTGGTCTTTATTTGTGAAGGATGCATTTGCAGACACTAGTAGTTTTTTAACCAGTTCTGTGTACTTTGTTAATATAGATGACATTAAGATATTTATAATACTGTACTATGAAATTCTGGGCTACTTGCACCTGTTAATGTCTAGCATATAATTAACATACGTGCTTTTTGAGTGCTCTTATATGTAGTGTCTTTTTAATGCACCATATTACATCTTGTTACTGAAGTAAAGTGTGCGGTAAAATACACATACGTTTTCTTCTCATGAGTCACAATATCTTTTCTCCTGTTAAGTATTTTTTCTTGATGTACTTTCTCTTCTACAAAATATAATGTTTCCTTTATTACATTACTTTTGAATAATTACTTATTTTTGCATTTCTGTGTAAGCTACTTTGACTGTGTAACAAATTATTCAAAAACTTATTTTCTCAAGCAACAACCACAGATTATCTCTCTTAAGTGTTCTGTGAGTTCAAAATTTGGGAAGGGACCAGCCGAGTAGTTTTCACTTGGGATTTCTCATGCAATTGCAACCAGATGTAGCTAGAGTGGCAGTCATCTGAAGGCTTGACTGAAACAAGGGGATCCGCTTTCAAGGTGGTTCACTCACCAGTGCTGACGGTGAGTCACGGGGCCTCAGTTTGCTACACATGGGCCTTTCCACAGGGCTGCTTGGGTGTTCTCATGAGACAGCAACTGTCTTCCTCCAGGATGAGAGATCAGGAGACTGAGGCAGAAACTAAAATACCTTTTATGATCTAGCTTTGGAAGTCCAATGCCACCACTTCGGTCATAATCTATTGATCATATAGGCCAGCCTTAATTCAATGTGGAGTAGTAATAAACAAGGATGTGAACACAGGAGGAAAAGGCTTGGGGTCTGGCAATTACAGTGCCCTCTCTGGTCCCTGATAATTCACATCCCTCCCACATGAGAAATCTTTCTCTCTCTCTAAAGGCTCCAGAAAATTTCATCCATTTCTGATGTGGACCTCGGCCTGCGGGGTCTGTGCGTTGTGACTGTGATGAACAAATTCACACGGACTGCAGAAGTCCTGTGGAGAAAAGGGACGGCACGGTCCCTTTTCTGGATACATTACATCAGGGATGGTCCTCACTTACTCTGCACAGGTTCCTGTAGGTGATTACCTGTTACAGATAACAAAGGAAGGAATGTTGCTAATTACTTCAAAGAGAAGGGTGTTACAGATCAAGGGGAGAAGTGGTTGGACTGGTTACATTCCATACATGGGAGGTTTAGCATAGATTTTAGGAAGTTACTTTAGAGATATGCAGTAAACATTTGTTGCCTCAATCCAAGGTGAGGGAGTTTTAGCAAAAGCAAGTCTCATAGCAGCCTAGGTGCAATGCAGGCCTGATTCCCCATGGGAGAACCTATCCATGGGCGTGGGCGTGGCTCCTGTGTGCGGACCTCACTCCCCACTGGTCTTTCCGAATAGGGGCTAGGCTACATTTCCCACGCCCACGTATAGGGAACGGTCCCCTATACATTTCAGCATTAGCTCAAGATATGAGGTCCAGAATCTTATTGTCTAACTCAGGTCCAAGTGTGAATAAGGGTCCTCAACTAACAATTCTTGAGTATTGTTCTTGATTTGAAGGACTTTGAACCAAAGTAGTATGTTATCTGATTCCAAATCCAACCAACACACAATGGTGTCCCAGGCAAGGGTGACCACTAAGACTCCCCTGTTCCAGATTGGGTAGGATGAGAGGCACCCCAGAGTCACTGCTTCGAAGCATTCTGAAGCCCAGTCAGGCACATGTGGTCTGTCCCTTGATGAAGGCTTGGTTCTCCTGCCCGGGAACGACTCACTCTGGCCTCCGGACTTTTTGTTTTACCCCCTGAATTGTCCTTCCTTTTCAATAAAAAATAGTCTCCAGGTGACTGAATCTGCAGCAAACGTCTGACCGAAATCACATAAGAAACCCCAAATGATAACTTCCTAACTGAGACCATTCTGAATTCATGAAATACCTTAAAAATCACAAGATAATAAATGATTGGCGTGGTGATAAGCCACCATATTTGGGGGAAATTTGTGGTACAACCTACTAAATAATATAGATTTCGGTACTGGAAGTGAGGTGTTTCTGCAACAAAAGGCAATAAATGTGATCATTGCTGTGCACTGGACAGTCAGTGGAAGTTGCAAGGCTTTGAGGAGATTGTTAGGGGAAGCCCTTGAGGAGGCTACTCCTGAGGCTTAAATAAAGTGAGAAATGTGTTATTATAAGCTAGAGAAAGGGGTGTGGTTATATATTTACGGAAAGTTCCGTGCTGTCATTTGTGCTAATAGTGAAAGTGAAAACTATACTTAATACACTGAATAATCTAGCTAAGGATATTTCTGGGCAGATTGTTGGAGTTGCCACCTGGTCATTTCCTACATTTAAAGTAAAATATAAAAGGAGCAGGAGAAACTCAAAGAACTTCCATTAAATACTAATGAACTAAGTTCAAAAAATAAAATGGTTTCTCATGCCCAGGCTCTTCAGATCACAAACAATGCCAAACACAAGGAAAGGCTTCTGGGCAAGTATCACATTCAGGCACCATCAGGAAAATATGGTGTAAAGATGAAGGCAAGTGTGTGGCTATAAAACCCTTTGTGAAAAAACTCAGAAAGATTTAAAGTAGTGCCTCTAACGGAAAAAAGTCCCTGTATTGATTTTAAGAGAATTTTTCATAAAACCTTTCCATTTGACAACACAGTTTCCAAGAATCTTTAGGGTGTTTTTCTGCAGCAGCATCAAAGGAAATGTAAGGAATACAAGGACACATGGTAACGAGATCTGTGGGTGTGGCTGTTGTCTAGTAGAGTTAACCTTAATAAGATTTGTAGAAGACCCATAAAATTTTTTAAGAGAATTGTACTAATGAAACTACCTCCAGCATGATCTAAAAGGACACACAATTCAAAATAAAAATGGCCTTTGGATTCCTGAACTACTACAGATAGGAAGCAGAGTGAGAAAAATTTGTTGCAAGGATCATTGAGGTTCATCCTGAGAGTGATCTTTGTGAATATATATAATACATTATCACATGTACAATGTATGTGCTATGATATTCTGCATTAATTGCGCCTATTAATGTTTAGTATATAGTTATCAACTGAAAATTCTTTTGTCAATCTCAAATGCAATGTATTATTAAAGTTCCATATTACATCTTGCCGCAGAAATAAAATGGCATCGCAGAATGTACTTATTAATTTTTACTGTCTTAAAATTACTAGTCATAAAATTTTCCTTCTAGTTTCTTTCTTTTTCTCACTGCACCCTGCCCTGCTTTGAAATACAAGTTTCCATTGTTATTTTTGAACTTCTCCTTAACACCATTTAAATTATCTAGATTCAATATTTTGTTGACTTGTACTTTTCAATTCATCCCCTAAGTCATGAGAACCCCTCACTATTACTATTTTCCCCATAATATGTGTTAATATGTTACATTTTTAAATAATTTGGAGGCCTCTCATCTCTACAGAATCACATATGTATCTATAATGTGCTGTTAAATTAGGAACCAAATGCCAAGTGTGTAAACCTTGCTGATGAAAATTTGTAAATTAAAAGTGGCTGTTTAAATTTTTATTAAAATTGGAGTCAAAGTAACATTATTTTTGCCTGGACCGTGAATCTTTGAATATGTGCACATGAGCTTGTGGCGGAAATGATAAGAGTTTTCACTGCAGCCTAATTTCTCTTATTTTCCTCTGGTTGATCATACTCTGCAATTACATGCGGTAAGGTATTTTTAAAATCATTTTTTTATGGGAAGTGAAGATGGATAAAAATGAAGTCATTGTATCGTGTTGGACTTATGTCACTTTATTGGAATAATTGGCATTATCAGAATTCTCCATGACAGTTATTAAATATCTTTTAGGTGCCACATACTGTACTAAGTGCTTTAAATGTGTTAGCTCATTGAATTCTTGAAATAAATTAGTGTATTATTATCTCCACTTGACGTGCAAAGAAATTGATTTCTGAAAATGTTAGACGACTACCCTAAGATCATGTAACTTACAAGTAGGAAAGTTGGGATTTGAATCCATGCCTTCCTTTATGTCTTTTGTTCTTTTTATTATTTTTCTGTTACAGTGGATATTTAATATTAATTTACATTAATTTCAGGTGCATAGCATAGTGGCTAGACAATGATATAATTTACAAAACGATCCCCCTGATAATTCAAGTACAGACCTGGCACCATACTGAGTTATTACAATATTACTGACTATATCTCCTAAGCTGTGCTATATTCCTGAGACTATCTTGTATTTCCCTTGACTTTTCCACCCATTCCCCACCCTCCCTCCCCTCTGGCAACCAGCAGTTTGTTCTCTTCATCTATGAGTCTTTTTCTATTTTTTGTTCATTTATTTTGTTTTTTAGATTCCACATATAAGTAAAATCTTATGGTATTTGCTTTTCTCTGTGACTCATTTTTTACTTAGCATAATACCCCCTAGGTTCATTCATGTGTCACAAATGGTAAGATTTCTTTTATTTTTTATGCCTGAGTAGTATTCCATTGTACATATGTACCACTGCTTTTTTATTTACTCATCTTGGGCACTTGGGTTGCTTCCATATCTTGGCTATTGAAAATAATGCTACATTAAACATAGAGGTGTATATATTTTTTGACTTTTCTTTGAGTTTCTTTGGAAATGCACCCAGAAGTGGAATTTCTGGGCCATAGGCAGTTCAATTTTTAATTTTTTGAGGACCCTCCATACTGTTTTCCATAGTGGTTGCACTAATCTGCATTCCCACTAATGGTACACTAGGGTTCCCTTCTCTCCACATCCTCACCAATACTTGTTTGTTGATTTATTGATGATAGTCATTCTGACAGGCATGAGGAGAAGTCTCATTGTGGTTTTAATTTGCATTTCTCTGAGGGTTACTGACATTGAGTATTTTTCATATGTCTATTGACTGTCTTCATGTCCTCTTTGGAAAAGTATTCAGGTCCTCTTCTCACTTTTTAACTGGATTGTTTATTATTTTAGTATTGAGTAGTGCGAGTTCTTTATAAATTTTGGATATTAACCCCTTATCAGATGTATCATTGGCTAATATGTTCTTCCATTCAATAGGTTGTCTTTTTGTTTTCTTGATGGTTTTCTTTGCTGTGCAAGACTTTTTAGTTTGATGTAGTCCTATTTGTTTATGCTTTCTTTTGTTTCTTACCCAACAAGATATGTCAGAAAAAATATTGCTGTGAGAAATGTCAGAGCTTTTACTGTCTATATTTTCTTTTAGGAGTATTTATGGTTTTGAGATTTACATTTAAGTCTTTAATCCTATTTGAGCTTTTTCTTGCATATGTTGTCAGGAGAAGATGGTCTAGTTTTTTTTGTTTGTTTGTTTTTGTTTTTGATGTATTAGTTCAATTTTTTCAACACAATTTATTGAATGGACTTTCATTACTCCATTATATGTTCTTGCCTTTTTCATCAAATATTAATTGCCCATATATGTGTGAGTTTATTTCTGGGCTCTCCATTCTGTTCCATTGATCTCTGCATTTGTTTTTGTGCTAGTACCATGCTGTTCTGGTTACTATAGCCTTGTGATATAGTTTGATATCAGGTTCAACTTTGTTCTTGTTTCTTAAGATTGTTGTGGCTATTTGGGGTCTATTGTGGTTCCATATAAATTGTTGAATTATTTGTTCTAGTTCTGTGAAAATGCCATTGGTATTTTAGTAGAGATTGCATTAAATTTATAAGTTGCTTTGGGCACTATGGACATTTTAAGGATGTTAATTCTTCTTATCCATGAGCATGGTATATGCTTTCATTTATTTGTATCTTATTCAATTTCTTTCTTCAGTGTTTTATAAATTTTCAAGTACATATCTTTTACCTCCTTAGTTAAATTTATTTTTAGGTATTTTATTTTTTTAATGAAATTATAAATGGCATTGTTTTCTTAGTTTTTCTTTCTGATCATTCATTTTAGGGCTTATAAAATGCAACTAATTTCTAATAATTAATTTTGTATCTGAATGCTTTACTGAGTTCATTTATTAGTTCTAGCAATCTTTTGGTGGAATCTTTAGGGTTTTCTCTATATAGTATTATGTCCTCTACAAAAGATGACAGTTTTACTTTTTCCTTTCCAGTTTGAATGCCTTTTATTTACTCTTCTTGTCTGAATGCTGTGGCTAGGACTTCCAAAAAGAGTGGTGAGAGTTGACATCCCTGTCTTGCCCTTGATCTTAAGAAAAGTGTATTTACTTTTTCCCATTGATTATGATGTTGGCTGTGGGTTTGTCAAATGTGGCCTTTATTATGTTGGGGTATGTTCCCTCTATTTCCACTTTGCTGAGAGATTTTAACATAAATGGGTGCTAAATTTTGTCAAATGCTTTTTCTGCATCTATTGTTATGATCATATGATTTTATCCTTCATTTTGTTCATGTGGTATATCACATTAATTGATTTGTAGATATTGAACCAACCTTGCACCCGAGGAATGAATACCACTTAATCATCATGTGAGATCTTTTTTAATGCATTGCTGATTTCAGTTGAGGATTTTTTTTGAGGATTTTTACATATATGTTCATCAGGGATATTGGCCTATAATTTTCTTTCTTGGTAGTGTTTTTATCTGATTTTGGAATAAGGAAAATGTTGGCCTCATAAAATGAGCTTGGAAGTCTTCTCTGCCATTGAATTTTTTGGAATCATTTAAGAAGTGTAGGTATTATTTCTGCTTTGAATGTCTTGTAAAACCTCCTGTGAAGCTATTCAGCCTGGGAATTTTATTTGCTGGGAGATTTTGATTGCTGCTTTGATTTCATTAGTTGTAATAAGTCTGT
Source organism: Micronycteris hirsuta (assembly GCA_004026765.1). Classification (NCBI taxonomy): domain Eukaryota; kingdom Metazoa; phylum Chordata; class Mammalia; order Chiroptera; family Phyllostomidae; genus Micronycteris; species Micronycteris hirsuta. Next base: position 12,120 of record PVJI01023263.1, read on the forward strand.
TCAGGTTTTCGGTTTTTTCTTTATTTAGTTTGAAAGATTGTATGTTCTAGAAATTTATCTTTCAGGTTGTCCAATTTGTTGGCATATACTTGTTTTTAGTATTTTCTTATAATCCTTTGTATTTCTCTGGTGTCAGTTGCCATTCTTCACATTTCACTTTTGATTATATTTATTTGGGTCCTCTTTCTTTTTTTCTTAATGAGTCTGGTTAAAGGTTTATCAATCCTGTTTATCTTCAAAGAACCAGTTCTTGGTTTCATTGATCTTTTATATTGCTTTTTACACTTTATTTCACTTTCTTCCAATTTGATCTTTATTATTTCCTTCCTTCTACTGACTTTGGGTTTTGTTTATTTTTTCCTAATTTTTTTTAGGTGTAAAGTTAGATAGTTTATTTGAGATTTTTCTTGTTTCTTGAGGTAGGCCTATGTGCTATGAATTTCCCTCTTAGGACTGCCTTCACTGTGTCCCACTGATTTTGAGTTTTGCTTTCATTTTCATTCATATCAAGCTATCTTTGATTTTTTCTTGATCTAATTGGCAACATTCATTTTTTTAGTAACATATTATTTAGCCTTCAAGTTTTGTGTGGTTTTCAGGGTTTCGTTTTTGTAACTGATTTTTGTTTCATGCAACTGTGGTCAGAGATGATGCTTGATATGATTTCAATCTTCTTAAATTTATTGAGAGTCATTTTGTGACGTAGCATGTGGTCCATCTTAGGATATGTTCCATGTACTCTTAAAAAGAATATATATTCTGCTGCTTTGGGATGAAATGCTCTGAAAATATCAATTAAATTCATCTGGTCTAGTGCGTCATTTAAGTTCATTTGCTTGTTGATTTTACCTCTGGAAGACCTATTCATTGATGTCAAGAAGGTTTTAAAGTTCCCTAACTATGATTGTGTTACTGTCTATCTCTCCTTTTATGTCCATCAAGATTTGCTTTTTATATTTAGTTGTCCCTATGTTGGGTGCATAAATGTTTACAAGGGTTATAAACTCTTCCTATTGGATAGATCCCTTTGTCATTATGTAATGTTCCTTTATGTCTCTTGTTATAGCGTTTGTTTGAAAGTCTATTTGACTGATATAAATATTGCTACCCCAGCTTTTTATCCAGCCTTGCAATGCCCCTCCTCTTTGACTTTCCTTCAGTTTTAAATAATAGCATTGAATAGTTTTAGTTGTAGGTCCTTGCTTTTTATCACTTTGAATATTTTGTGCCAATCTTTTCTAGCATATGAAGTATCTCGTGAAAAATTAGTTAAGAGACTATGAGAGCTTCCTCTTAGGTAACTGACTTTCTCTAGGTGCTTTTAAGATTCTCTCTCTGTCTTTAACCTTTGCCATTTTAACTATGATGTGCCTTCGTGTGTGCCTCTTTGGGTTCATCTTGTTTGGGACTCTCTGCACTTTCTGGACTCGTGTGTTTTTTTCCTTCACCAGGTTAGTGAAATTTTCCATCATTATTTCATCAAATATGTCCTCAATCCTTTGCTCTGTCTCTTCTCCTTCTTTATCCCTAAGATGCAAATGTTGCTATTCTTGATATTGTCTCAGAGGTCCCTTAAACTATACTCAGTTTTTAAATTCTTATTTCTTTTTGATGCTGTGATTAGGTATTTTCTGCCATCTTTTAAGTTGCTAATTTAGTCTTCTGCTTCATCTAACCGGCTGTTGATTCCTTCTAGTGTATTTTTCATTTCAGATATTTTATTATTCATTTCTGACTTTTTATGGTTTCTACATCCTTTTTTAATGTTACTCTCTCTTTGTTTAAGTTTTCACTGAGTTCCTTGAGCATCCTTGTAACCAACATTTCGAACTTTGTATCTAGTAGCTTGCTTGCCTCCACTTTACTTAGTTCTTTTTCTACAGATTTCTCTTATCGTTTGGGGCATGTCTCTTCATCTCACCATGATGGTTGCTCCCTGTGTTTGTTTTTGTATATTTGGTAGGTGTGCTTTATCTCCCAGTCTTGAAAGTGTGGTCTTATGTAGCAGGTATCCTGTGTGGCCCAGTGGCACAGCCTCCCTGATCATCTGAGCTGGGTGTTCTGGGAGTGTCCCTCGTTTGGGTTATGTGAGTCCTCCTCTTGTAGCTGAGCTTTGATTGCTGTTGGCACATCCATGGGTGGGGTTTACCCTCAGGCTGGCTGCCTGTGAGGATTGGTCATGACCACAATGTATGGGCTGCTGTACAAGGGCTAATCCCACAAAGCTGAATTTGCCCGGCAGGGTCTGGTTCCTGCCAAGATCTCCTTTTGTGCGTGCTGCTTGTAAAGTTAGTCTGTTGTGATCTGAAGCCAGTTCTCAGGTGTATTGGTCCTGGAGCCTCTTAGGAGAGATTCCAGTGTAGGTCAATGTCAGACACTGCCAGTGACTGGCCCTAGGCTACTTGTTATGAGCTACAAAATGAACCATGGTTGATAGCTGCCTATACTGGACCTCAGTGTGCATGGGAGGGGCCAAGCTGCAAACAGAGGTCAGTTGCCACCAATACCTGGCCTGAAGCATGTCAGCAAAAGGCCCAGGGCACCCTCAGACACACTGTCACATTCTGGCTGCTTATTAGGCCTAGCCTCTGAAAGAAACTTTGGTGGTATGAGTTGTGTGATGCTGACCACCAGGGAGACACTAGGTAGCTTTGGCCATGCAAAAAGAGGGCTTAACACAGGATAAGTGGTGCCTGTTGACTGTGCGGTAAGACAGCCTCACCCATGAAGCCAGACAACTCAGTTTCTTCTTGTGGTCTTTGACAACCCCACCCCACCCCCACCCGCCAAGCTTGACTAGAATTCTGGGAGAGTTATTTAAGAAAGACTGCAACACAGGTCCAGGCTGTTTGCCCCTGACAGAGCCTCTGGCCTTGAGGGAGCTGGGTAGTGCAGAGCCCCAGGGGGTTGTTGGGGTGGAGCTCGTGGAGCTTACAAGGCTACTTGTCTGGTGTACACTGGGGGCTGGGGGAGGGTTCAACAGAGGACCAGAGGATCGGCAGCATTTGTGGGGCATGCAGGGCAACGGCCTTTGCTCTGAAACCTCACAACTCAATTTCTCCGCGTGTGTCTCTGCTTCTTATGTTCTTCCTAGTATGTTATGAAGACTTCATGTAATGACATCTTTGTTTTCTTAAGGTTTAATGAACAACCAACTGTACATTTCATAAAACATGTTTTATGTCACACTGGCTTTATTTTCTTCCTAATAGTATTAAGAGTAAACTATCCTATAATTCAGCTCTCAATTGCTTCGAAAAATTCATTCTGAAAAGTCATTAATTGGTGTACTTTACTTTGTAGTTTAAACACTTTTCTCTACCAAATCTGTTACCAGAGTAGTTAAGATATATCAAGAATTAATGGATTTGAATTTCACGTCATTTGGTATTTTTTCCTAATGAGTCTCTGGTGAACATGTTAAGGCTTAGGAAAGTGACAAGGAAGAAAAAAATGAAGGATAATGGAAAGTCTACTAAGCTGGATGAAGTTTTGTTTTCTTGTCATCAAAAGTATTTCAAGTTCCTTTTATGATGTTTTGTGTTTCAGAAAATTAAAAAAAATAAGAGCTGGTATTGCTCAGTTGGTTGGGCATTGTCCCACAAACTGAAGTTTCACCAGTTCAATTCCTGGTCAGAGCACAAGCCTGGATTATAGGTTTTGTCCCTTAGTCAAGAAACGTGTGGAAGGCAACTGGTTGATGTTCATCTCTCTCATCAATGTTTCTCTTTTGCAGCAATGTTTTTCTCCCTTTTATTCTTCCTCTCTTCCCTTCTCCCTGAAATTAAAAATACAAATTAAAAATTATTTTTTAGGCCTGGCTGGTGTAGCTCAGTGGATTGAGTGTGGGCTGTGAACCAAAGGGTCCCTGGTTTGATTGTCAGTCAGGGCACATCCCTGGGTTGCGGGCCTGGTCCCCTGTGGGGGCCATGTGAGAGGCAACCACGCATTGATGCTTCTCTCCCTCTCTTTCTCCTTCCCTTCCCCTCTCTTTGAAAATAAATAAATAAAATCTTAAAAAAAGTATTTTTTAAAATTAAGAAGGTCTTTCCTATTATACTTTAGAAACTCAGGTTATTAAAAGACATTTAGTCCAGTATTCTGATTTACTCACTTTGAAATCAAACCTTCTATTTTTATATTATTTTGAATATCTGTAAAGTTAATTTTTTCCAAGACATGGAAATATTTAATACACAGTTTCTCATACTTTTAATTATTGAGAATGTTTTATAACAAATTTGCACAAAAAATGATGATTTATAAGTGGGCTTGAATGTTGGCAAACCATGTTCATTTTGGCTTAGCTTATACCTGACACAATAGCTTTTTAAGTAGAAACCATTCACATAACCAGGACAAATGTCAGATTTAGCTTTTAATGCACTGTCCTATAGATTCTGCTTTTGAGGTTGGTTGTTTTTCAGTTTTGCATGTACCAAAAAAATGTGTCTGCTTTTTATCATTCAGGCAATGGAATGAGAATGTGGTTAAGTAGAGTTTAAGTGATGGTTACAAGTTGGCAGAATCTTAGAATTTAACCAGAATCAGAATTTTCAAATGTCTAAACATTATAGTTCTCAGATAAAAATATGCTTTTTTTTTTTTTTTTTTGCATTGAATGGCAAAGTCAACATTACTATCCAGCTTTACTGTTTTCACTGCATGGTAACTAATGAAGTGCTTTGGTGCGTTGAAGAACTACAATGCTGTAAATCTGGAAGCAAAGTCACAAAATGCGTAATCATAGGTCCGAATGGAGTAAGGCAACCCCATTATGTACTGCAAATAAACACCACTGAAAACTTTCAAACTCAGTATGTCTTCTGGTTAGCTGAAGTAAAAGGACCGTGTTGACGTCAGGAAAGCCCTTGGGCTGCTGGACTTGCTGATACAATCGCAGTCCGCATGGACTTGACTCCTTGTCTGTTGGATGACTTTGGATAATTTTTGTAAACTCTTTGAACTTTAGTAACCTGATTTGCAAATTATGGATACTATTACCAGCCTAACAGAATGGCTTGAGAATGAGATGAGAGGAGGTACTGTATGCAAGTGGTTTATTACTCAGACAGGAATGTAGTAGATGAGGAACAAAAATTATTGCCTACTCTTCCTTCCTTCCTTCCAGATTCATTTATGATCTTCTATAGCTTGGGCCAAAACAATTTTAAATAAGATGAATTAAAACCTGTAAATTAATAACACAATTGTGCATAAATATTTCAAATGAAAGCTTTGGAGGAGAATGTTGATACTTCTGGCTAAATTGAGTTTTGGGAATTATCTCTGAGGTCTGTTAATTTAAATTATTCCTCCTTTCTACTTCTGCTGATAATTTGGAATTGATTATAATAACTGAACCACACAATTTAATATTAAGTTGCTTAAAAAATCTATCTGACTCCAATTGTTTGATATGAATTCAGACTTATAGCCTTTATGTCATTAATATACTGTTAGGGAATACAATTTTAAGAGAAAAGTCAGTTTCAAATGTCAGTGCTCAACTAAAGATTGAACAAATTGTTAAAAAGTATTTTATAGCAGACTTAGTTGCATAAAAATATAGAAAACTTTGAAAATGAGCCATTGTTCAGCATGTCAGACAAGGTGTTACATTTTACTTGTGCCTTAATAGCACATCCATATTGATAAAAGGTTGTTTAAAAATCTTGCAGAAAACTACAGGTGACACTTTTCCTAATAAAAACTGCATTTCCCTTGTAGTTTATGCCTTTGATCCCCACAAATTCAGGAAAAATACATAAAAATTCTTTGCTTTCACTTGCAGTGATATGATGCACATTACTGGTCTTAAACAATATCCATGGCCACACGGGAGCCCTGGGCCTCATGGCACCTACTGTGGAAGGTTGGTTTTGCATGTTTATTCTCTGTGTTTGTTACTTAGAAAAATAGGTGACTAGAAGATAGAAACAAATCCTCAAATGGTAATGCATCAAGAAACCAAACAATAGCATGAATATGTTGATCTATACAGACTTGGTGACATTTCATGTTTGTTTAAACAGCTTGTTTTAATTAGTAATGGATATCGCTTACTGTTATGAACATTATTGACAATTGAAAACAGCATCTTATAAGCTGAGGAACTGGAGAAATTTAATATGAGTGTGTGAGTTCAGTTTCTTTAGGGGGTTGCTTTGTTCTTGTCATAATGCTTGGAGTTAATGGACAACTAAAATGGAATGGCTTCATGTGTCATTCACTGACTGAAGAGGACTGACAAAAAGCCATTAGTGTCCAGGAAAGAAAAGACAAAGAAAAAATTCTATCGTTTTCAGATGAGTCCTTATGATCCCCCAAACTCTTCATTAGCTTGACAGGCAAGAGGCAAGACTATTAATGTGAAGGTCATACGAGTATAGTGCCATTTTAGCCAGCTTTTTTTCTCATCAAAAGGTAGTAGAAAATGATCTAGAACCCCAGTGTTAATAGAACCTAAGAGACGATCCTTTTAAAAATCAAATGTAATGGCTTGATGTATTACGTGACAATTTTACCTTTCTTACCAAAAGGAAAGAATTCCTAAAAGGAAAAGTTGGATTATGCTAATTTCTGGAGGTACTTTTAGAGACTTTAAAATAATTCTGTAACTTTACAGTTTCTCTTCACTCTCAAATATGCTTAGAGTATTCTGTAGTAAAATCTGACACAAATGTTATCATCATCATTTGGATGCCACATCAGGATCATCAACTTTGTTCTTGTCAGATTATTCTAATGTGTGTAGCAGTAACCTCATCTTTCCTGTATAAAATATTTTAAAACAGTTATAAAAATTACTTCCATAGACTTGGAAAGCCATTTCTGGTGTGACATCCACCTGTCCCTTGCTTAACCTCTGAGCATAGAGCGTGTTCAGGTAGGCACGGTACAATGTGGCTCTTGAGTTTTACTTTTTTCCATTAGCTCATGCTTGCTTGGAAACAATGGAAATGCCACTTCCTTAGCACACTCAGCCGTCCTTGACCCCTTTGGTAGTGGCCAAACTGAGATACTTCTTTTTGTTTTTGTTTAAAACAAGAGTTGGATTAATACTTGAGAAAGTATAGTCAGACCACATGTTGTGACACCTTTGTTTGATTTTGAAGGAAGCATTGAGAAGGGAAAGACGTTTTGACCCGAGGGAGTCATCTGGTCATTGGATAGCTGACTGGGTGTCAGTTTTACTCTGATTTGATTTTCATTTCCTCTTCCACAGCATTTTTACAAATGAAGATTATTAAAACTCTGGGTATACCTCTGCTTGTGTTATTTACCATACAGGCAAAAGGAAAAAATAACCCCTAAAGTAAAAATTAAATAAGCAAGCCAAAAGGCAAGCAAACACAAACATCCCATCCAGCAACTCCATCATGTCTAGTAAGACATTGTTCATTTTTCTCTTTTCCTTCATGCGCTGTGGACTGCTGATGTTCTAAGTAACAATTTTACTTACCCTATTAATATGGGATGCTAATATGTATACAGCATAGTGAAATAGTACTGGATTGGTGGTCAAAACACCTGAGTATCTTTTTTGTGCTCAACTACTTAGCTTTGTCACTTTAGATAAATAGCTTAACTTGTCTGGATTCAGGCTCTTTACCACATTGTGTTATTGCCCCCAAGGTGGTAAAAATTGGTTCTTAGGGTGAGGGGGTGAAAAAAATCTTATTCTTTTTGTATATGGCATATATAGAATCATATACAAACACACATATTTTAGATATATACATATATGTAAACACATATATACATATATTTACACATACATGCACACACAATATGTATATGCATACACACATAGTATGTATATATGCATACAGAGATACATTTACACAATACATTTACATGTATATGCACACATAACGTGTACACATGCATAATTACATGTATACATACATTTATATAATATTAATATATTTACACAATACACTTATATGTAAATTTACATATACAAAATATATGTCATATATAAATATATATTTATATATAATATAAACATAAGAACATATCTGTTGTACCAAAATTTTATAGTAGGGGTAATTACAAAGAAATGTTTTAAAAGGTTTTTTTGGGGGGAGAATGATGAAAAAAATTTAGAAACACTACTTTTATGACAAATGGTTAGATGATATTGAACATTTACTTCTGCTTTAATTTCTTGTATCTTCTATAAACAAAGCTTATTCTTCCACATTCTTTTTTATCTTTTTAAATTAATATTTTATTGTATTTTTTCCATTACTATTACTATTTATAACCTTATAACCTCTTGCACCTACACCCATCCCTCTCTCTCTGCAATCACCACACTGTTGTCTATGTCCTTGAGTTCTTTGTCCTTTTTGCTTGATCATTTTCCCTCTAAGCCCCTCCATCCCCTATTCCCCACCCCACCAAGCTGTCATTCTGCTTCTGATCCATGAGTCTGTCTCTATTTTGCTTGTTAGTTCAGTTTCTTCATTAGATTCTACATAGGAGTGAAATCATATGGTATTTGTTTTTCTCAGACTGGCTTATTTCACTTAGCATAGTGTTCTCCAAATCTATCCATTCTGTCAGAAAGGGTAAATTAAAAAAAAAATTTTTATGGCCAAGTAGTATGCTATGGCATAAATGTACCATAGTTATATCTATTCATCTACTGATGGACACTTGGGCTGCTTCTATATCTTAGCAGTTGTAAATAATGCTGCAAGGATCATAAGAGTGCTTATATTCTTTTGAATTATTATTTTAGGTTTCTTCAGATAAATTTCCAGAAGTGCAATCACTAGGTCATGAGGCAGATCCATTTTTAATTTTTTGAGGTATCTTCATACTGCTTTCCATAGGGGCTGTACCAGTCTGCATTCCATCAGAGGTGCAGAAGAGTTCCCCTTTCTCCTCATCCTCACCAGCACTTTATTTTTGATTTATTGATGATAGCCATTCTGATTAGTGTGAGATGGTATCTCATTGCAGTTGTAATTTGCATTTCTCTGATGATTAGGGACATTGAGCAGCTTTTCATATGTCTATTGGCCATCTGTATGTCCTCTTTGGAGAAGTGTCTTTTCAAGTCTTTTGCCCACTTTTTAAATTGGATTGTTTGTTTTCTGCTGTTGAGTTTTATAAGTTCTTTATAAATTATGGATATTAACCTGTCATCAAATGTATCAATGAATATTTTCTCCCATTCAGTGGGTTGTCTTTTTATCTTGTTGATGGTTTCTTTTGCTGTACAAATCTTTTTAGTTTGATGTGGCCCCATTTATATATTTTTATTTTGTTTCTCTTGCCTGAGGAGAAATATCAGAGAAAATATTGCTATGAGCAATGTCCAAGATTTTACTGCCTAGGTTTTATTCTAAGATTTTTAAGTTTTTGGGTCTAACATTTAAGCCTTTAATCCATTTTGAATTTAATCTTGTGTGCGGCATAAGAAAGTGGTCTAGTTTCATTTTCCTGTATGTAATCTGTCCAATTTTCCCAACACCATTTATTGAATAATTATACTTAACCCATTGTATATGTTTGCTTTTTCTTGACTATAAATGCAAGGGTTTATTTCTGGAGTCTGTTTTCTGTTCCATTGATCTATATGTGTGTTTTTATGCCAGTGCCATGCTGTTTTGATCACTATGGCATTATAGTATAGTTTGATATTAGGTAGCATGATTCTTCCAATTTTGTTCTTCCTTCTCAGGATTGCTGTTGCTATTCAGGGCTTTTTGTGGTTCCATATAAATTTTAAATTATTTTTTCTAGTTCTGTGAAATATGTCATTGGAATCTTGATAGGAATTATGTTGAATCTATGAATTATGCTTTGGGTAGTATGGACATTTTAATGATGTTAACTCCTCTCCATGAAAACAGTTTGTGCTTCCACTTATTTGTATCTTCTGCAGTTTCTTACTTTAGTGTCTTATAATTTTCTGACTACAAGTCTTTTACATGCTTGGTTAAATTTATTCTTAGGTATTTTATTCTTTTTGAAGCAATTATGAATGAGATTGTTTTCTTAATTTCCCTTTCTGATAGTTAATTATTGTCATAAAAATGCAACTGATTTCTGGATATTAATTTTTGTATCCTGCTACTTTACTGAGTTCATTTTTCAGTTCTAATAGTTTCTTGGTGGAAATTTTAGGGTTCTTTATATATATTACCATGTAATATGCACACGTGATAGTTTTACTTCTTTTTCAATTTGGGTGCTTTTTATTTCTTCTCATTTTCTGATGGCTAGGGCTAGGACATCTAGTACTATATAGAATTAGAAAGGTGAAAGCAGACATCCTGTCTCATTTTCAATCTTAAGGGGAATTGATGCAGACTCTGGCCCTCAGTGTCTGTGGCATTATGGATGAGAATAAGTCTACCAAGACACGATCTGTTTGGGGAGGAAAGGTAGCCAATCTCTCAAAGGAGAAGGACCAGGAACCTGTTTCTTAATGGGCTTTTACTGGGTTTAATTTGCGTAGGAATACAGGGCTTATATGTAAAAGCTCATCAATCATTGTCAGGCAGTACTGATCAAACAATAGATAATATTCAAAGAACTCTGAGGGCTTATTTTGAGTCAGGGTCAGATAGCTAAAGGGCCATAAAACTTTGGGGAACAAACTGATTTCCTGCTTGGACACTTATCATTTAAATTGAGGATATTAGCAAAGTAGGCTTCACAGGATTTTATGCATTCTTCCTGAGGGCTGATTGCCCCAGGGAACCCACCCTTTCCAGCATAGGGCTGCACTCACCTCCAGCATTGTTTCAGACTTAAGGCATTTTTTCAGGCTTAAATTGGGTAGGGGAAGTAAGGCAGGCAAGAGAGTAGGAGACTTCTTGCAGACAGAATGAGGACTCAGGCTATGTCAAAGCTGAGGGACAAAGGTCCATCACCCTCTTTTTCTATAGCGCCCCAAGTCCTTCCCTGGGGGCCCCTTTGTGACCATGCCTGTCTTAGGTTGTCCCTTCTTTGAGGAATCTTACCCATCATTGGCTAACCGGCCATGTGCTCAGGGCCAAGCAGGGTGAAATAAAAGGGGGCAGAAGTGGCACCCCTACCTGGGAGATAAGCTTTCTCTCCTTAGTGGCTTATGGTCTCAAGGTCTCTCACTAAGCCTTAGCCATTGGGGGTTACAGCTTCTGAAACCAGGCAAGGCAGTTCCCAACAAGGAATGTTGTATTTTTTGCCTGTTGAGTATGATGCTGGCTGTGGGTTTGTTATATATGGCCTTTATCATGTTAGGTATGTTCCGTCCATTCCCACTTTGCTGAGAGTTTTTACCATAAACAGTTGCTGGATTTTATCAATGCTTTTTCTGCAATTGTTTTTTATTTTTTTATTTTTTTTAGAATGTACATATTTATATAAAATACATAAATTAGGATCATCTAATATAAAGGTAACATAGCAATATTTTGCCTTTTCTTATGGATGGCCTTCATCCTAGTCCTTTTTTTTTTTACTTTATTGTTCAATTACAGTTGTCTGCATACTCTCCCCTCCTCTCCCCCTCCAATCCCACCTCCCTTTCCTGCCCCCCTCCCCACCCTTGGTTCTGTCCATGTGTCCTCTATAGTGGTTCCTGTAAACCCTTCTCCCCATTGTCCCCTCCCCCCACCCCCCTGGCTATTGTTAGATTGTTCTTAATTTCAATGTCTCTGATTAAGTTTTGCTTGGTTTTTGCTTTTGTTGATTATGTTCCAGTTAAAGGTGAGATCATATGGTATCTGTCCCTC